>SNQJ01S0182034.1:7489-23959 GCA_010110895.2 Picea sitchensis | reverse complement strand
TGTTACCCTGTAAAGCCCTTTGCTTCGGAGGAGCAGAGAGATCTCTGTCTTCCATTCGAAGTAATTGAAAGGATTTAGAATGAGTTTTGTGGGATGAGAGAGATGATCCATTGCTGCTTTCTGCACCTCCTGATGATCTATACCTGCAAATAAAACCGTTTACAATCCACTAGATTCAATCTAGCTTTGATACCATGTAGAATTCCTGCAGAAACCCCGATAAATCTAGAATTCTAGTTAAATTGAACACATACAATTTGCTGATATTCAAGAGATGAGAGAAGGTTTTTGATCCATAAATCAGAGAATTATATTAATAAAAAATGAATATACATGAGAAACCATCCTCAAAAAGAAGAGAAGAGGTGAATATATAGAATTTCCAACATAGAAATTCTAGTCAAAAAAGCTAGAAATAGCTAAAATATATGTCATAAGCTAAGGGAGACCACATAGTTCGAACTAGACCACTAAAGATACATGTCACACACTCATTAATGTACAAAAGAGTCAAGTGATGCACATTATCTCACTTAATCTTAACTGACAAGAGAAGCAGTTCCAACTCACTTAACTGACCCGAAATAGTAGTTACTAATAATAGTAACGACAAAAATCACTAATTAAGGAATAAATCTCTCACTCAAAGAGGAGGTGCGCATTCCCCAATAATAGATGATTTTTTGCATGGGGGAGTTGGAATAAATCATGAATAAATCAAGAAAATCAAGAATAAATCAAGAAAATCAAGAACCAGGAGTTGAGTCTTGATTTAAAAATAACAGTTTTCCCTAAAATCTAGGGATGAGGCGCCCTTCTTCTCTATGTGGCCAAATTAGGTGAAATAAAGTGTAAATGAATGTATTAACCAAGATATAGGATTCTAAGCTAGGTATAAACTAATGTAATTTAGGGTTATGCTCCAACACCCCTTAAAATAATATTTAGGGGTTAGGTTTGTTACATCATGCCTTGTTTTCAATATTTATATCTTCGTAATCAAAGTAATTGTTCAAGTTCATCACTATCGTCTTTGTTTCCTTCTTTTTTACATGCTTATGATATTCCAGTTTCCTTAGGCTACTCCCCTCATTTTTTTTCCTTATTTTTACCTCTTTATCATCTTTCTTCATTTTCTTTGAGCTTTTTCTTTTTAAGCTTGTCATCCCTATCGCCACCTCTTTTATATTCATCACTTCTTGCTTTTTTGTTTTTTCCATCAACTCTTGCTACTCTTTTCCTTATTCCTACATTTCGTTTCCTTGATTTGATCCCAATTTTCCAGTTGGTATTGGAATTGCCTTCTTTTCTTCTTCAACCATATGATCTTAGATTATCTTTGTTTATTATCTTCCAAACTTTCAATATCTAGGTCTATATCTTGGATTTGGATCTTATAGCATTTTTTTTTCTTCATCGAAAATTTGTTTGGGGTCTGGGTATTGCTTACACATCTCCAATAATGCACCCTCTTCTTATTTTCCTAAAGTTGTCTCCCAAGGGACGTTTTTTCTTTGTATCAGATTTGGTTTTCATATTTGGATTGATATAGTTGTTCCTTTCTTCCCTTCTATTCTTGACTTCTTCTATCTTGTCTTGTTATCTATACATTGCATATCCTTCCTAGTCTTGTATGGTGGTTGTTCCTCATGTTTCCTATGTTTCCTTGCTTTTGATTCCACTTTAGATAGTACTTCCTTTTTTATCATGTCTAATTTTGCTTAAACTTGCTCCATTTTTTGTTTTCTCATTCATGGTGGTCGTGCTTTCCTTGCCTCTTCTCCGAGTGTTTCCTTTTTCTTATCTCTTTGGATTCTTATCTACTCTCTTGTTTGGATTATTTTCTTTATATATGATATGAATTCATCCACTTCTCAACTTATATATTCATTCCACTAGTTGTGTTCCTTTGCCATTTCCACTTCTAGGTTGATTTTAGTTCATCAAAGCTTTTATGGGTTTTTTTTCTTCCGCATGATTGTTTCCATGTCTAATGTGTTAGAGCTAGACCCTCCTTGTATAATGTGTTAGAGATAGACCCTCCTTGTTTCCTTGTCCCATACCTATGTAAGTTGGCGGTGAAGTATGTTGGTTATTATGTCCACCCATTTGATCTTATTTCTACCTAGCATAATCTAGGACACTATATATAACAATTCCCTTGGCCACACCTCTCCATGTTCTTGTTCGAAGATTTTGCCAAGTATTCATACTTGGGCCTTTTGGTATCCCCATATGAGTTCATATGTGGGGTACATTGGTTTATTCTGTGTTTTCCTTGTCTCCATTTTTTGTTTTCCTATGAGCCATACCAGACAGGTTTGGGTCCTATATTCAAATATCTTCTTATCCCATAGTTTTGTGCCTTGCAGAATTTTGAAATTTTTTCTTATCGAATCCATTGCTATGGGTATCATAAGTTTCTTATTTGCATCCCAAATGGCCATTATTTATGGGTTCTAGGTTTTGGTTACTGAATATACCAAGTCTAGTATTACTACCACCCTGGGAATACATCTTGCTTCATATAAGCCATATAACAACATGGGTGTTGCTTGTTTCTTATTCTTAGCTCCCATTATGCCTCTGAGTAACTTCTCATATGGAATGCCATCATTTGTGTTTGAAATTGTCATCATGAGTGTTCTAATTATTCCCATTTTGCTTCTTCATTTCTTAGCTTTCAATGTTGTCTTTCTTCTTCTCATTCTTATACTTATGCAAGAATCAATTTCTAGATATGAAGTTGTGTTTTTAGAGTTGTTTGCATTTATGTTAATTTATCATTGTACCATTATCTTTATAATTTTTCCTAGTCTCCACATGATTTTTTTCATGTCACACCATCTTTTCCTAAATTCATGCCATTGTCATGAATACTCATTGTGCCCGAGAGTTATTCTATCCTTCACTTATTTGGAAATTTTTGGTCATTCTTGGGTTGTATTTCTCCGATGGATATGTTTTTGATATATGCCATTTCTTTTGTGGTCTTACCAATTTTTGATTAGTAAAGCCATTTCAACCTCTCAAAATCCAAGTTACAAGACCACTAGTAGGTATGGCCTTCCTTTGTGAGTCATTCCATATCACATAATGCCTCCCTCAATAAAATATTTATATTACCTTGTTGGTTTTATCTATTGGTCCTCGACAACAACTAATATTCTCTATCGGGTTTGTCTTTATCAAGAGTTCACGGGCCTTAACATATCCCCTCTCTTCTCATAATATGTGTCCTTTCTAGTTTTCGACATAGGCTAGCTTTGACGTAGGATTGCCATTTAGTGGAAGTTCATATGTCTTTACCGACTGTATTTCTTCAATAATCCTTTTCCAAAATCCTTTCTTTGTTAATATTGCACGTGATTCATTATTATTGTCATAAGTTTCAAGTAAAATTAAACCTTACAAATGACCTTTTGGATATCTTGTCTTTCCCAATGCCACTTTTTAGTCCTTCTGGCATCATCATCATCATGTCCTAAAATAACTCAATGGATTGAACTGTGATAAATTATTACGTTTTCAAATTAATGAACATTCCATTAATCTATTACAAGATTCAAATATTCTCAATGGGATATTTACTCACATCATTCATCAAAATTGTACCTTATATTTGTGTAATGATACTCCATTTCTTCTGTAATGTTAAAAAGGAGGTTCATGTTTCTTTTGATTATCTTGTCAATTTTGTTCCTTTGTTGACCAATCTATCACTGACACTTTCATTATTTGTTATCACCAATTTTTTTGACCCCTTCTCGATGCAGACACCCTATCTTTTGGAAACAATCCTTACAAAAACTAGGTGTCTGCCAACATAGTACACAACCAACACCATACTACTATCTAACACAAATTTAACCATTAACGAATGCCATAAGGAATTTTACTGCTACAGGAAAATAAAATAAGAGACAAAACTAATGAATGGGAACAAAAATATCTTCATTAATAAGAACATAAATTTATTTACATATTTGTTACATATCAAATGAATTTGGAATAGTTCTCTCCTCTATTTCTAACCCTTTACATGTCTTTTCTCTTTTCTGTTTCTTTCCATGTGAATTGAAGTCAAATTTTTTTGATCTCTGCTGAGATGAACCCATGTACCATTTTCTTTCCCCATTTATCTTTTCATTTCTTGGAAGCTAAACCATTAGACCATTCAACTTCCCAAGCAGTTTCTTGTTTTTCCCCTTAGGTAGTTACATGTTCCACCTTCCGAAAATAATTTTTCCAAATGCCGAGTTGACGAGATTTAAATAGTTGTGGTGACTTAAACAATTCATTTTCCCACACTTATTCATCCTTCCACTTGTCATGAGCCTCTTACAATACACGTGGAGTTGAAATTGCATAATCCGTAGCCTCTAAATACATCATGTGGGTGTTGCAACAACATGTTGCAACAACTGTTTCAACATGTGTTGCAACAATTATTTCAGTATGTGTTGCAACAATTGTTTTAGCATGTGTTGCAACAACTATTACAACATGTGTTGCAACAACTGTTACAACATGTGTTGCAACAATTGTTTCAACATAGTGTTGCATCAACTATTACAGCATGTGTTGCAACAACCGTTATAACATGTTACAACAATTGTTTCAACACAATGTTACACCAACTGTTATAACAAAACATGTTACAACAACATGAATTTGTCACTTATTCCTTCCTATTATTTATTAGCTTAAACTTATAATATTTTTGGGTTGATGTAGATTGCTTGAGGCCAAAGATGCTCTTGCATCAAACATCCTTGGCAAGAAAAACACGAGCCCTAGCTCATGTGGATGCAACTGTAGATACAATAGAGGATAAATATCCCTGTAGGCATTCTAACTCCTTTTCAGAAACCCATGATGCGTCTTCAGAACCCATGTTTCTCCACCTCACTAAATATTCAAAATACTCTTTATTTTGGGTCTTCTTGCAAATCCTCTTCGCCAAAACTTGTTCCAACTCTTCAGCTGGTTTAATAGGCAATTTTTTCTTCCATTCGACCAAGGTATATTCTTCATAATTCTTGTCTACTTCATGAAACTCGTACAAATTGACCACATTGAATATTGGAGAAATGCCAAAATTTTCCAGTAATTCTAACTTATATGCATTATAATAAATCTTTCTCAAAATTATACATGGCCCAATTTTCTTGTAGTCAAGCTTACTATACATACCTATGGAAATATTTCCTTCCTCAAGTGTGCCATTACCAAATCTCCTTCTTCAAAAACTTTTCATCTTCTTCACATATCTTCTCCTTCTTCATACTTGGTATTTATATGTTGTATCTTTCTCTTAACCCACTCATGCATTTCCTGCATGCTCTCTGCAAATTCACTTGCATCATCACTCCTTTTGTCTTCCGTATTGGGAAACTTAACCAAATCAATAACTCCTTCTAGTGACCTACCATAAACAATATGAAATGGACTCTTTCCTACAAATATGTTAACATAATCGTTATAAAAAAATTCATGCTATGCTAAGATCAAACCCCATTGTCCTGGCTTCTCCCCACTCAAACTCCTTAACAAATTTCCAAGACTTCGGTTCACCACCTTGGTTTGTCTATCCATTTGAGAATGATATGTAGAATTGTACAACAATTTGGAACCCATATTTTTCCAAAGTATCTTCTAAAAATGCACAAGAAATCTCGTATCCCTTTCAGAAGTGATACTTCTTGGTAGCCCATGTAATCTCACAATTTCTTTGAAAAATAAAAAAGAAAATTTAGTACCATAATTGGTTTTATTGCATGCTATTAAATGTTCCATCTTCAAAAATATTTCCACTACAACCATCACAAATTCATGACCACTCTGTTTCCTAGGAAGTCCCAAAACAAATTCCATACTTATATATTCCCATGGCCTCTCGAGTACCGATAGTGGTGTATACAATCTCATTCTTGACTCCTTCCTTTGGCAAGTTGATAAATTTTGCAACACTCAACAAAATTCCTAACATCCTTGTTGATGCTAGGCCAAAAGTATCTTTCCCTCACCAATGATGTGATCTTATCAACACCAAAATGTCCACCTAAATATTCGCTATGCAACTCTCTAATAATATTCAACCGCAATGAGCTCTTTGGAACGCAAAAAATTTGGTTCTTGAACAAGAAACCTTCTTGAAGATGATAATACAAATATGGTGTTCTATCAATGATCCAAGGTGCTTTGCATGCTTTCCAAGCCTTTGCAAAATCTGCATCTTCTGCATACAATTCTTTCATACATTCCAAGCTAACAATTTCAACTGACAACGCATTCAACACCATTATCCTTTGGTTCAATGCATTTGCAACTCTATTTGACTTTCCAAAACTATTTTTCAAAACAAACGAGTAACTTTGCAAAATTTCTACCCATTTAGAATTCTTTTGATTTAAGTTACCCTACCTATTTATGTACTGCAATGCCTTATGATTAGTAAATAAGACAAAATCCTTTAGTAACAAGTAATGTTACCATTTCTTCAAGGCTTGTACAATAGCATAAAACTCTTGATCATAAATAGATTACTTATTCTTAGCATCATTCAATTTCTCGCTGAAGAATGCAATTGGTCTTCCTTCTTGGATCAAAACTACTCCAATCGTTGAACCACTTGCATCAGAATCCACTTGAAACACTTTATTGAAATATGGAAGTGATAAAACTGGTTGTTCAGTTACCTTTTTATTCAAATATTCAAATGAATTCATTGCTACTACTGTCCACTTTAAATTTCCCTTCTTCATGCATTACGTAAGTGGTGCACAAATCTTGCTGAAGTTTCTGATAATATTCCTGTAGAATCTTTCAAAACCATGGAAAATTCTCACATCAAATGTACACTTAGGTGTTGGCCACTCCAAAATAGCCTTAACCTTTTCAAAATCCATCTTCAAATATTCCTTGGAAATCAAAAATCCCAAGTATACTAACTCTTTCTTTAGAAATGTACATTTCTTCAAATTGATCAACAATTTCTCTTCTCTCAACCGTTGCAACACCTTTCTCACATGATCTAGGTGTTCTTATTTGGTCTTGATTAAAATCAAAATGTCATCTAAGTACACAACAACAAAGTTACCAAAAAATGGTTTCAAAACTTCATTCATAACTCTCATGAATGTGTTGGGTGCATTCGTTAGTCCAAATGGCATAACTAACCATTAAAATAACACATCCTTTGTCTCGAACACTGTATTCCATTCATCACCTCCCCTTATCTGAATATGATGGTAACCACCCTTCAAATCAATATTTGTAAAGTACTTATCCCCACTCAAACAATCCATGAGGTCATCCATCCTTGGTAAAGGAAATCTTTACTTGATAGTAATCTTGTTAATAGCTCGTGAATCAGTACACATTCTCCATGCACCTCCTTTATTGGGTGTCAAGACTGGAGGTACAACACATGACTCAAACTCTCTCTGATCAATCCTTTTTCAAGAAACTCTTGCACCTGCTTATTTACTTCCTCACTCTCTGCTGGAGTCATCTGATAAGGAGCTTTATTTGGTAGAGTTGATCCCGATATCAAATCAATCTGATGTGCTATACTTCTTAAGGGAGGTAAACCTATCAATAGATCATCTACAATAATATCCTTAAACTCATTCAACAAAGGTTGAATTTCTGTTGGCATGGGACTAAATTTTTAAATCTCCAAAACTTCTCTTGGCACTAAGGCCAAACATAAATGATTCCTCTTTTGTTCTCTCAATAATTCCTTAGTTGAACACAACATAATGCGACTGTTGCTACAAATATTTCTGCTATCCTTTTCCTTGTTATCATTACCGCTCAAATCAATATCCACCATTGGTTCCCATCTGTATTGCTTTCCATCCTTTAAAAAATCGTAAGTATTCTTCCTTCCATCATGGAAATTTTTTTTGTCGAACAACCATGGTCTTCTGAGTAGTACATTACTTGAATCCATATCTACTATGTCATGCGATACCTGCTCACTAAAATTTCCAATCTGAAAACTCAACAAGATTTGCTCAGTCACAGTCACCTATTGTCCTCTTTTCAACCATGATACCTTATAAAAATTTGGATGTGGAATGATTTTCAACTTCAATTTCACCATTAATTCTATGGATACTAAATTTTTTTACTTCCACCATCTATGACAAGATGACAACAATTATCCTAAATTTTTCATTTAGTTTTGAACACTCTCCTTCTCCGTTCAGGCTCTTCTACTACCTTTGTCTCAGGCTTAGTAATACTCTTCTAAACATCAGGTTTTCTCCTTTCTCTTGTTGAAGTACTTCCACATTCCCACCAGTAAATGTTGTCTCATCTACCTAGGTAACTTGTGTCCTAGCCTCATTTTTTCTCGTTGCGTTCTGCCTCTCCAGACATTTTGATGCTTTGTGACCCTCTACTCCACATCTATAACATGTAATCACATACTTTCCTTGACAAAAACCGCTGCCTCTGCTAGCGTTTCTTCCTCCTCTAGTATTTTGATTGCTGGGCGCTTCATCCTCCTTTTCATTGTCTTTAATAGTACTTGCTTTGCCTTTGCCTCTAGTTCCTTTTCCCTGGAACTTCTGTCGCAATATTTTTTCAATATTTTCTTCCACCTTCAAAGCAACTTGATAGGCTTCATCTACATTACAAAAGTTTCGTACTCATCTCATCTTAAATATGGTACTTTAACCCATTCACGTATCTTGCAAGTCTTTGATACTCTGGTTCCTTTATTCCTGACGCGAGGGATAGTTTGAAAAGCTCCTCTGTAAATTCACAAACAAATTCCTCTTTTTGCCTTAAGTTTTTCACTTGCTTGCACAAATTCTATTGGTAATCAATATGTAGGAATTTCTCCTTTATTTTTCTCACCATATTCCTCCAGGTTCTAATCTTTCCTTTTTGGTTATCCACTCCGTCTTTCTACAACATATCCCACCGAAGTGTAACATGACCCTTTATCTTAGTCGGGGTGAATCAAACTCTATTGGGATCTTGAAAATTTTCATACTCAAAATATCTTTCAATCTCTCCTATCCTATCCATGAGAGTCTCAGCTTTCAAACTACCATTGTAGCAAGAAACTTCTACCCTTGCACTACCTTTATCTTTCATAAAAAATATTAAACATACTGCTGGGTCTACTTCCTCAACATTTTTCTCTTCTTTTGTCTCATATTCATACTTTGGACCTGTTTCACCATCTCCATACCTTTTGGTTTCCAGTTCTTCAATCCTCCTTCATAATTCCTCGAGTTCTCTATTCATTGTGCCTCCTTGTGCTTCTCTTCCTCTTTGCAGTGGTATCCTTATGAGTTGTCTTGTAACCCTCACTCGAACTAACATTCACATGCCTTACCTCTAGGAACTGATCTCTCACAACTTAGGAACTGGACCATTTCTGATACCACTTGACACAATAACCCTAGCTTCTGCAAAAAATCCTTACAAAAAGGGAATTTTCCCACATAGTACATAGCCAACACCATAATAATATCTAATAGAAATTTAACCATTAACAAATTCCACAAGGAATTTTTCCTCTATAGGAAAATAAAAAAAGAGATAAAACTAATGAATGGGAACAAAAATATCTTCATTAATCATAATAGAAATTAATTTACATATTTATTACATCTCAAATGAATCTGGAACAATTTTCTCCTCTATTTATGACCCTTTAGCTATCTTTTCTCTTGTCTGTTTCTTCATGTGAGAATTGAAGTCAAATTTTTCCGATCTCTGTTGAGCTAAACCCCTATATTGTTTTCTTTCCCCATTTATCTTTTCATTTATTGGCAACTGAACTGTTCAGACCATTCAAATTCCCCAACTGTTTCTTGTTTTCCCCCTTGGGAGTTACATGTTCCACCTTCCCAAAAACGTTTTTCCAAATGCTGAGTTGACGAGACTAAAATGGTTGTGGCGACTTAAACGATTCATTTTACCACACTTATTTGGCCTGCCACTTGTCATGATCCTCTTACTATACACGTGGATTTAAAAATACTTAATCCATATGCTTTAAATACATCACGTGGGTGTTGTAGCAATGTGTTGCAACAACTATTTCAATATGTGTTGCAAAAATTGTTTCAACATGTTTTGTAGCAACTATTACATCATGTGTTGCAACAATTGTTTCAACACAGTGTTGTAGCAATATTAATTTCACACTTATTCCTTCCTATGATTTATTAGCTTAAACTTGAAACATTTTTGGGTTGATGCAGATTGCTTGAGGTGAAATATGTTCTTGCATTACTTCCCGTGGTCTCTGGAGATGGGTGACCCACTTGCTTGGTAGTCCCTTGATGTTTCCATTGAGCCTGTTACAATTCCTAATATGATGATTAATTAGCTTATGACATTTGACATGGAGTTGGATGTTCTCATTTTGTCAGGTCCTTCTATACTTGGAGTTCCTATTGTTGATTTTGTGCCTTTCTTAGGGTCAGTAGACAATGCTAGTGGTGCCAACCATAAATTTGTTGCAAGTGATCCATCTATTCCTCCTTTTGGGATCCCAATATTGTCCCTATGATTGCAAGAGGTTTCCAACTTACAACAAGAACATGCTGATGTCAATATGCTTCTATCAGGATTGCATGTGAGAATATTGGGTTGTGCTCCAAATAATCATGTCAATCTTGAAGATTGAGTGGCATGAATTTTGCTTATCTTCTTATATTATGTAATGACTAGTTATAATTTTTGTATTTGTTGCATTTGGTTGGAATTGACCTACAAATAATGTACTAGTGACACTTCATGAATTATAACATGAAGAATCCCTATAATGAAAAATCTGTTTGTTGTATTTATTGTGTATTCAATAACATGGTGTTGTTTGACAAAACATGGTATTCCCACAAAGGACAAAAAACTTTAGTAACCACTCACACAAATAGATAAAAAATCAACACATTGATACTTTTACGTGGTTAAAACCCTCGAAGAGGGAAATAGTCCATGGCCCCAACCAACATGGCCCCTTGAGGCAATATATTAGTGAAAAAGAAAAATATTTTACAAGAGAGTTTCTCACAATATATCATCAACAAATGACTCTCCATGCTATTTAAATAGAGATCATGGACCAATTAGGTGTTAAGCCTTGGACCAATGTAGTCATTGATATTGACGAGAATATGAGTTGTTAGATCACTCTATGTATAAAACATATTGTGGTCGCTAGATTACATAACTACAAATGCATACTAAAGAAACACACTTTTACCTAAAGACACTTTAAACCAAGTTGATATTAACCAACTCCTAAGTGTCTAAATATCCTAACATCCATTCTTAAGAACAACTTGGGATAGGATTGAAGGATTTACAAAGGTGATACAATAGGAGAAGGAAGGAGACATTAGAGCCTATCCCCCCTTAATGACAACTTCCTGAAATCCTAACATAGATTGAAGTTTGGAAGACTTCGCTTCTGTAAGAGACTTTGTGAAAATGTCTGTAACTTGATCTTCTGTAGGGAAAAAGAGCACTTTAATAATTCGATCATGAATGATCTCTTTGATGAAGTGCATGTGTAGCTCGATGTGTTTTCTGTGCTAATTTTGAACTAGATATTTGGTGAGCTTGATGGCACTCTGATTGTTGCACCAGAGGGTGTTTAGATGTTGTTGTTGGAATCAAAACTATGAAAGGATCTATCAAAGACACAAGGCTTCTTGACATGCATTAACCACTGCTTGGTACTCTACTTCTGCTGAAGAAAGAGAAATATCATGTTGTTTCTTACAAGCGCAAGTGACATGTCTGAAACTAATGCTAAAAATACAACTGCAGTAGACTTTTGATCATCAGGGGTACTGACGCAATTTGAATAAGTGAAACCAACCAAAAAAGGAGTCCCCCCCTAAAATGTAATGTATCCTAAACTGAACTATACCCCAAACATACCAAAGTATCCTTTTAGGTGCTTTCCAATGGCTTTCATGGGGTGTTTGCATATACTAGGCAACAAGACCAACAATAAAGGAAATATCAAGATGGGTATGTGTCAAATATAAGAGGGCACCAACTAATTGATGGCACAAAGTGGCATCAACTTTGAGAGTAGTATAGGTGGCAACAAGTTTAACTCCATATTCGAAGGGAGACGGGGATAGTTTAGAATTGTTCATATGAAAGCGACAAAGAAGGTCAAAACCATACTTAGACTAGGAAAGAAAATTTCCTTCCTTGGTTTGCAAAACTTGGAGGCCAAGGAAATAATGCAAATGGCCTATGTCTATCATGTCAAATTTATTTGTAAGGTTGGATTTCACATGTTGTTGATGAGGATAATATCAACAACATAAAGAACAATGATTATGAGATGGATTCCTACTTTCTTGGTATATACATTAGGGTTAGACTGGCATCTATAAAAGTTGGTGTCAAGAAGAAATCTTTCCATTTTGGCATACCAAGCTCGAGGAGATTGCTTAAGACTACAAATAGATTTATTATGGTGACAAATAAGGCTGGATTCATTCTGGACATAGTCAAGAGGTTGTTCCATGCAGATTTATTCTTGCAAATCCCCATGTAACATCCATCTGACATACCTCCCATTTATGTGAGGCAACAAGGGATAGAACAATGTGGATGGAATTCATTTTGGATACATGGGAGAAAGGCTTAATTATAGTCAATGCCTTCAACTTGAGAGAATCCTTTGGAAACTAACCGGGCCTTGTGTCTTTCAACACTTCCATCTGATGCATACTTAGTTCTATACACCAATTTATCTCTGGAAAGTTTTCTTCCTTTCTTAAGTGGTACAAGATCCAACGTATCATTTTCCATTAAGGATTGATATTCTTTATTCATTCCCGTTGTATATTTTAACCTTGTAGAATAAATTACTGCAAATAGATTCTTAATAAAAACAGAAAAGATACAATGACACACACATTACACAAAGATTTTAACCTAGAAACCTAAACCGGGAAAACCAACAACCTGTTTAGAGTCACACCTCTAATCTTCTATTGATTAAACTAACTGCAATACAATGACCTCGTACTAAAATAGAATTTCCTTCTTGGGAAAAAACCCTAACATAAATTATATCGTTAGATCTCTGACCTTATATTGAATGGTCCAGATTGACTACAAAATTACAATAATTTTACAAGGCAATTTTCCAAAAAATTTCCTCGAGTGCTCCTCTCTTGAACCCTCAAATGGGGGTCTGCTAGCCCCCATGTCCCCCCAAGCCCCGTTCATTTGGGGGCCATCCCCCAAACCCCCGACAAAAGGTGGGTATGAATACCTGCATATGAATTAGGAATATAATCAGGCTCCACAACCGAAAGGACCCCCATCCATGCAAAGAATATAACACATACCTGTTATAGTCCAAAATGCCTTATCTATGCATACAAGACATTGGCCCTTCCATTTGCATACTTTGCCAAAATACTATTGAGGCTTCCTTTTAAAAAACCATTTTTTGGATAGTGTACGCGCTTTGCTGCACTAATATCCCACATACACACGTGTGTTGCATGCTAGTTAGCCTACGTACACACACATGTGTTGCATGCTAGTTAGCCTGCGTTTACCTCCAAAAGTTGTAAAAAATATAAAATTGTGCGGAATTCGACGAAGTTTACGGGATATGGAGGGTTTACTAACCATTTTGCCCCTTGTAGCCTATCCCCAAACCAAATAACCATCTTTTTCTCATATAAAAAGAGGTCTTGGGGAGTCATTTATGAACATGAGTAAGACAATACGAACACTATGCCAAAATCCCTTCCCTTTCTTAGCCTAAGATTTACATCCCATTTTGAGTTTTAGCCTCATCCTTCCCCTCCAACCTTTCTCCTTATGCAACCCTTTCTATTTCCCTTGGTGATATGTTGGTTGCGAGAAGGTAATGTGGGATTGATGCACTTGGAGCCATGACATAGGAGCACAAACTTGGTTCTTGGAGTGGTTGCCAACAAAGGTTGTAATCCTTTTTATCTTGAAATTGAATAAAAGAGTTCATCCTTGTTCCAAAACCCTATGTTTACATACTTTTATTGATTTGTGCATTTATATCTATGTCTAAACTCTTAAAATGATCAATAGAGATTTCATATGTTGTTGCATTGTATTCCTAACCTTTTTCAGGTCAACTTTGGGAGGAGACCCATGATCTAGGAGGCGGAAACAAGTAAAAGAGGTCAACACCAACCACAAGGAATAAAGGTGCATTCATTAACTCTCTTTCCTTTCTCTCTCATCACTTAGTTTAGTTGGTTTTTGGGTAGATTAAGGGTAGATCAGTATTTTAAGGGAGTTATCACTCTGCCTTTACCTTAGACCCGATATAGGGGGATTTTCTTCGTAGCAGAATTAGAGACTCCACTGGGGAGTCTCTCTAGGGTCTTAGTGGGAGATATTGGTTTGGTTTGATTTTTAGTTTTTTTTGAGTATTCTGAGTGTCCTAAGTCAAGTTGGGTCTCTGATCACCTTCTTGGTGCCTACCAACTTCTTGTTGGATTACTGAGAGGGGGGGTGAATCAGTAATAGAGCAATTTAATCCCTTTTAACCATATAATCCAAGTGTTATATCAATGAAGCATTATCATCCAATAACTGTAGAGATAATCCAAGGTTATATCAATGAAGCATTATCATCCAATAACTTCAGAGTAAATAAGAAAATGAAAAAATGAACAATCATACACATACACAAGACAATTCATTGTTTTACGTGGAACCCAAATAAGGAGAAAACCACAAAATGTGCTTTTTCTATATGTCTTGAAGAATTACATTCATTGAAGCACTAACTTCCTTTGTTTTCCAGCCTACAACCTGAAGGGAGGCTCCAACCCCTAGTTTCTTAGGGGTTACAACTTGAGGGAAGTGCCCAACCCCACCCTTTGGCTAAGCAACTCCCATGTTCTCTGGCTTCCATAACCTGGAAGGTGGCTACAACCACCTATCCTTGCCCTGGCCCTACCACCCCTAAGTAGAAGTAGAATGATGGAACACTGGCCACATTATCATCAAGGAAATATACTACTGTAAACTGGTACTAATAAATCTGAACCATGCATCAACCATGCATCAACCTGCACTTCAACTCTATAATCAACTCGTATCATAAACAAGTGCATCAACCATGGATCAACCTCTACCTCAACCTATAAACAACCTCGTATCTTTTAAAACAATTTATCAACCATGCACCAGTTTGTAATCAAATTGTACCATAAAAGTGCATCAACCATTCACCAACCTATAATCAAACTCAAGACCATAAACAAGTGCATCAAACATGCACCAACCTCAGAATCAACCTTTACTAAAACAAGTGCATCAACCATGCACCAACCAGAATCAACCTCAGAATAAAATAAGTGCATCAACCATGCACCAACCTCGTATTCAAAACAAGGTATCCAACCATGTACCAGTATGTACCAATCATGTGTCAACTACTCATCAATCCATGACCCATCAATATGTACCAACATCATCAACTATACACCCTATGTATGTGCTACTTCAACTCATCATCCACTTGTCTCAACCATGTACTTCACATGTACCACAACCAAAATCCCTATCAATTTCTATCATCCAAATCTGATTTGTAGCTCTGTAATAGAACTAGTGTATATAATCACATTCCTGCAAACCTTCCTTAACTTTAAAAACAAGAGACTATCATTTTCATCAAACTTTTCTTTAGTCTCACATGCCTAATTTTGGATTAGTCAACAAACCTAACTTGAAGTAATCATAACTTTGAACTTGTAATGTATAAATATCTGAAACTGATACACAATGTTATTCAGTGTGTTTTGTGTAATTCCTCCAAGTGTCACTACTTGGAACCTCTCAGAAAAGGATTTATAACAAAAATGGCATACCTTGCTGAATTCTGGCTTATTCTAGAGAGCGACCTTGTAGAGCGTGCCCCGCACAAAATGTTTGATGAATTGATCTAAAATTGTTACAAAGAATACTATAGACTGTAACCTAACCAACACATTTTGTCTCACTGAATTTGGATCTTTTATGAAGAAGTTATGACATGTTTACCCGAAACACCTGATTTTGACTAGTTTCAGGACTTGCCACAAACCCTATTTTCCATGGAATGTAACTCCCAAAATACAACGACCCACAAGATGATTGTTTAACCAAATATACTTGGATATGTTTTCTCACTTACATAGCAATTTCAGGATCTGAATCATTATAGAAAATTTTTTATAGCGAAAATGGTGAGATGACCTGTAAATAGCATACCTTAGAAAGCACCATCAAAAGAATTTATCCTTCCTTGCATTTCGGCCTTCTTTTCTTCACTTTCCTTAGAATTTAGGCTTAGATATCATTTGTTTACCTCAGAAACCTATAGATATTCAATATTCTCAAGTGTGATTCAAATGAGAGAGCCTTTCCTCTTATTTATACTCTCCAAGTAGCTTCCTTAAAAACATCTTCTAG
>SNQJ01S0182033.1:6104-19189 GCA_010110895.2 Picea sitchensis | reverse complement strand
AGAGAGAGAGAGAGAGAGAGAGAATTGAAGTGTGTTCATAGGAACGAACACATGTTCTTGTTTCCAATAATGTGTGCATGTTCCTAAAGCATGCACACGTTATTTGAATTTCATTTTTTTTGGTCGGGAGAAACAACTCTTGCATACATGTTTGTTGAGCTAGTTTCCTCATATTTAGGTTCGGTATGACAAACCTAGTGGTTTGATCTACAAATACATAAAAAAACTCCATTATTATGAATTCCTCTCCATATCTCTATTTTTTACACAATTTTTCTATAGGCTACACAATTTAATTATTAATGAAACTACAAACACAAATAGAGTTGACTGTGTAGATTCCAAATATACATTTTTTTTAAATTGATAATGTTTAGTATTTTTAATCTACATTTGTCTTGACATATATCAAAATCCTAGAATACATAACTCTCTTATTTCTTCTATAACTTCTTATTGGCTTAACCATTTCTCAAATGAGTTATATGTGGCACTATAGTAGACCAATATCTACGATCTAAAAATAAATAAATAAAATTGATCACGTTAAGACCCTCTTAGCCTGCACGAACAAAATACGTAATTTCATGGATATGTTGACTTTGATAATTTAAATATATATATATATATATATAATTAATATTATAAATTTCCAAAAAATACACGGAACAAGAAAATTAGGTTTTCTATAAGTATAAAAGGTTTTGGAATGAAAATCCATAGTTATGATACTCAACACCTACAGAAACAAAAACATATACCTTATATTTTGTTGGAAAAATAAGATAACATCATTAGAAAAAATCAAATTTGACATAGTTATTAACAATTTCTATGAATAAAAGTGGCATATTCGGAAAATTAATTCAATTTCCTACATTTTATATTCTTGCACCATATTCAAATTCATTATAAAATTACCTTGAATAATTCCTCCAAGTTAACTTATTGCTATTTTTCTAGGTTTGCATTGTCACTAACACATCATGAGAGACCATCATGAGCTTGCACTCACCCATATATAAGTGAATAGTTCATAAGGAACAATACTTAGTAATTTTTTTCAAATGGGGTAGAAATATAACTCATCTTGATTGTTGGGAAAAATCCATATGTAAGCACACTTGATCTAGAGGATTCTTGGAATGGGTGACTTCTTGGGAAGTCTTGGTTACCAGGTGCAAGCCCGGTAGGTGATGATTCGTGCTATTCCATTCATTTTTATTGTTTAAATCCCAATTATTCACCCCTATGAGAATCACCTGATGGAATGAGTGTTAAGTGGAGTATTCAAAATCATGAGAAATTGGTGACTTGAAATTAATACTCATGGATATGGGTCATAGATTAGTGACATACTTTACAAAGTTGATCCTAAAAATGATATCTCATATGTTGCAATGAAAAATCCCCTTGATGCTTAAATAAAACGAGTGAAGGGATATCTAATTGAATAGTTCATAAGTCACAATACTTTCTAAGGTTTTGAATATGGGGTAGCAATCTAAGTGGCCTTCATTATGGAAAAAAATCCATAGTCAAGAATGCTTGAGCCACTTGGGAAGTCCTAGTTACAAGGTGCAAGTCCTAGAGGTGATAATTGATTCTACATGATTCATTTTTCTAGTTTCAATGCCACTTCTTCACCCATGTGAGCATCACCATATGCAATGAGTGCTAAGTGGACTATTCAAAATCATGATAAATTGTTCAGTTGTGACTAATACTCATGGATATGGGTCATATATTAGTGACTTAATCTATGCAGTTGATCCCAAAAATGATATCTCATATGTTGAACTACAGAAGCCCTCAGATGGTTAGATAAAAATATCAATGGGATACTTAACTGAATAACTCATAAGGCACAATACCTGCTAAGGTTTTTCATATGGATTAGTAAGATAAGTGGGATTGATTGTGGGAAAAAATAGACAGTTAATCATGCTTAAGAGAGAGGAATATTGGGATGGGTTACCACTTGGGAAGTCCTAGTTACCATTTGAAATACACAAAGGTGATGATTGATGTTATGTGATTCATTTCTCTAGTTTGAATCCCACTTCTACACAGATGTGAGCATCACTCGATGTAATGAGTGTTAACTGGATTATTTGAAATCATGATAAAATAGTTATTTGTGACTAACACTCATGGATATGGGTCATATATTAGTGATGTACTCTATGCAGTTGATCCCAAGAATTATATCTCATATTTTTCACTACAAAATCCTCTATATGCTTAATATTGAGGAATTTATATTGTAAAAAATAAAATCAATGTATTGTGTAGTTGATCCAAAGAGGAACTAGAGAAGGTTAAGACAACTCTGAATGCACAGAAGCAAATCAGAATGCTCAAAATGGCTTCAACAGATAGCAAAAGGGAAAAAATTCAAATTCCTAAAATTGGGTGAAAAGGACATAATCGTGAAGAGCACTTCACAATATTTCTAATGGTCCAAACGGCTCGTCCAATGGAGTTACGGATAAAATGTTATAAGCGGTCAAAGTTCAGTCAAACTTGGTCAAAAAGGAAAAATTCAAAGTGACACATGGAACCACTACAAGGGTTACATTTGGCACAACTGAGTTGGCATGGGATGATGTGGCAAGGATGGCAGACACGTGGGAAAGTTAGGTGATGACATGTGTCAATTTCATGGGAAAATCATATTGTGACAAGTGGCAGTTTTTGTGGACAAGTTATATGGTGCCACGTGGCCCATTCATGGGCTACCACGTGGAACCCCTCCAATGGTTGGTATGTGAATTTTTTTTATCACTCCACTAGATTCAAACACATGACCTCTCACTAGCCCAAAGGCCCCACAAAGTTTCACTACACCACACCTTGTTACTTGATTATTATATGGTGCACATATTTTTTATTAAAGGTTTGAATTAAGGCGCCAAAGGGAGGGGCTTGAACTTCGGCCCAACCCCTGTTCACATTCTATAGCATTATATGACCATACTATTCCTCCCGCCTAGGGGCTTAACCCAACTACTGCTATATTTAGCATATGCCTACCAATTATTACCATTCCACCATTCTAGCCAACCTCAGCTAGATTTAGCGCACACCCAGATTTCTTTTAATTATATGACAAAAAAAGGGAGGCCCATGGGGTTTGAACCTGGGACCTCCACTAACTAATGGATTAACTTAGACACTCTAACCACTCCCCCAACCACTGTAGTTATTGATTAACTGCCCGACAATTGTACAAAAAGGGGCTTAGATAGTGCATTCAGAACACACAAGAGCATAGAGAAGGGGAGACTGAGCATGCTCGGATAGTAGGGATCTGTACTACATTTTTTCACAGTTTTCAATATTATGCATGTATTTCAATATTTTCTTCGCATTTATTGTAGGAGCAGTGGCACAAAAACCAAGGTAGGGGTCTCTTGGGGGCTTGGAAGTGTATGACTCGAATTGAGGCATGGAGAAAGTTATTTTTAGGTAAAATGATGCCATGAACGCAGTGGTGGTGTTAGTTTTCTAATATGAGAAAATATTTTGTGGATTAACTCCAGAATGAGGTATACTTATGTATTTTTACCAATTCTTTTGTGGAGTTAATAAAAATACCTACCAATTTGTGAGAAGGACCCGGAGACATAGTCCACCAAGGATGAACTCCATTATCAAGTTATTTGTGTTCATATTGCATGATTATGTCTCTTTCCTTTTGATTTTTTCATTATTTATTGTGTGCTTTAGTTTATTCTCATTTAATACAGTTCTTTAATAAGTCACCCAATGAAAAGATCCTGGATCATGTTGGTATCATAGCGGTTGTCTTTGACTTGAAATGTTGAGTATGACTGATTAATAGGGGAAAGAATAAGTAGGGTGAAGTAACTCTTAAGACATTCAATCATGAAGTTGGTCATACATTCCAAGGGAAGAACATCGAAGAAGAAGATAAGAATGATGAATAGGAGAAAAACTTTCACATGGTCTTTTATCGCATGCCAGACATGGTCAAGAAAATGTATGGATATTATGAGAAGAGGATGAAGAAGAAAGAGAAGAAAAATGAAGCACATGCAGATAATGATGCTTTGGTAAAACAAGGGGCTGGAGGAGACCTCCTTGAGCCTTTGTCTTCACCTTCAAGTTCTAGTTCTTCTTCCTCTAAAAATTCTCATCACTCTCATCATTCTAACCATAAAGCCTCTTTTAAGAAACCATTATTAAAGATTGATGTAAAGTTTTTTTTACCTATGTGTAATGGAGATGATAATATTGAAAATTTAGACAATTGGATCCGACAGGTTGAAGTATATTGTCGTGTTCAGCATATTGACGAAGAGAATGTTAAAATGCAATTGTCTTCTCTTTGGTTGTAAGGAACCACTCTCGTATGGTGGGAGAGCAAGCTACAGGACAGAAGTAAGTGTGGTAATATTATTTACTCATGGTCGGATTTTAAAACAAAGATAAGGAAGTAGTTCTATCCATTAGGGTATTTACATAAATCAATGATGGAATGGCAAATTTTGAGACAGAGTAGAGGTCAGACTGTACAAATTTTCACAGAGGAATTTAAGAAGAATGGCTTTAGCAGACACCAAAAGGGAAAATGTTCAAATTTCCTAAAACTCAGTGAAAATGAAATAATCACGAAGCACACGTTGCAAGCTTTCTAACGATGCAAACAACTCATCAAACGGAGTTACGGATCAAAAGTTATAAGATGTCAAAGTTTAGTCAAACTTGGTCAAAAAGGAAAAAGTCAAAGTGACACATGGCACAACTACAAGGGTGACACATGTCATAGCTGATTTGGCATGGGATGACATGGAAAGGATGGTAGAGACATGGGCAATTTAGGTGATGACACATGTCAATTTCATGGGAAAATCATATTATGACAAGTGACAATTTTGGTGGACAAGTTATATGGTACCATGTGGCACCCCTCCAATGGATGGTATGTGAAAAATTGTTATCACTCCACCAGATTCAAACTCATGAACTCTCACTAGCCCGAAGTCGACACAAATCTACGCTACAACTAAACCACACCTTGTTACTTGGTTATTATATGGTGCGCATATGTTTTAAATTAAAGGTTTGAATTAAGGTGCCAAAGGGAGGGGCCAGGCCTTCAGCCCAACACCTGTTTACATTCTCTAGTGCCATATGACAATACTCTTCCACCCACCTAGGGGATTAACCCAACTACCAGTATATTTAGCATATGCCCGTCATTTATTACCATTACCCCATTCTAGCCAACCTTTGCCAGATTTAGCTCATGCCCATTTTTGTTTTAATTATATGAGAAAAAAGGGAGCTCTGTGGGATTCAACCCTAGGACCTCTGCTAGCTAATGGATTAACTTAGCCACTCTAACCACTCCCCCAACCACTACAGTTATTGCTTAACTGCTTGGGAATTGTATAAAAAGGGGCTTAGACAGTACATTTGGAACTCACAAGAGCACAGAGAAGGGGAGACTGAGCGCATTTGTACAGTACATATTTGTACGACCTTTTTTCACATTTTTCAATATTCTGTACATATTTCAAGATTTTCTCATCATTTATTGCAGGAGCAGTGGCACAAAAACCAAGGCAGGGGTGTCTTGCGGGCCTGAAAGTGTCTAACTTGGATTGAGGCATGGAGAAAATCATTTGTATATAAAACGATGCCACGAACGCAGTGGTGGTGTTAGTTTTCTGATCTAAGTAAACCTTATGTGGCTTAACTCTAGAATTAGGTATACTTATGTATTTTTCCCAGTTCTTTTTTGGAGTTAATAAAAAGACCTACCCATTTGAGAGAAGGACCCGAAGACGTAGTCCACCAGGGATGAAATTTGCTATCAAGTTCTTTGTGTTCATATTGCATGATTATGTCTCTTTCCTTTTCAGTTTTTCCTTCTTTATGGTGTACTTTAGTTTATTCTCTTTTAATAGAGTTCTTCAATAAGTCACCTGACGAAAAGATCCAAGATCACTAGTGTATAAGGGTTAAGGTGTATTTGTAATATGTTACAAAATAATATAGATAGTAAAGGGGGTTAGGATTAGTTTTGGTCACTATAATTGTTTATTTAACTAAACAATCAAGTGCCACATAAATTGTCAACCTAGGGAAGTTTGTTTATTTCAAAGGTAATCACACACTATATATGCTCAATCTCAAAAGCAACCTAGAGTTGTAGTAAAAATATATTAGTCACACTTTACCTTGAACAAACTGAAGTTCTAACTTGAATTACAGGAAATAAATCTACCTATTGCAGAGTTCAATGTTTAAAGAAATAATTGTCCAAAGAATCCTGGATTACATTAAGAAATAACAACTTGAGAAAGAAATCTTTTCATGATACTGCAAAAGGAAAGACCAGCTATCTTATAACAGATATCATGACCCTATTCCCAAAGCAGGAATCTTCAGCACCTGTTTCTGATCACCACACTTTTATGAACTCATTTCTAATTGAAATGATTGACACACACTGAAGATGAACTACTTCTTAACAGAGAACATGACCCTATTCCTCAAGAAGGAATCTTCAACACCTATTTCCAATTAGAACACTTTCATGAACTCATTACTAATTGAAATAATTGACATGCACTGAAGGCTAACTATCTCTAACAGAGAGAAGGACCCTATTCCCCAAGCAGGAATCTTCAACACCTATCCATGATTATCAAGCTTTCATAAATTCACTAAACAGGATTGCTAACTAGAATGATTAACAGTTACCCAAGTATGAATCATATGAAAACAATGTAACAATCAGTAAAGCAGAGTTTCAACAAGACAGAGTTTAGTAGTGTTTCAACAAAATAGAGTTCAATAGAGTAGTGTTTCGACAAAACAAAATTTAATCAAGGCATGAACAAAAGTAACACTAACACACTACAAAGCTAATGGGTGAATCTTGTGAATAAGGTGGGCCCTCCCTTCTCACAAGATTCCCCTTAAACGAAAGGAACTAGAGAGAAATGCTCAGAACAGTCTTTTATTCATCTGTCAATTGTATCATATTACAATCTGAAGTAAAACATGTCCTCCTCTGTAAAATCCTTTCTTAACTAAAAAGAAGGTCCTCTCTAATGATGATTTCCTCTTATTTAAAGAGGAGAATCCCCTCGATACAATTTGATCATCAAATTACATTTGCACATTTGAATCCTATTCTTAGTCAGATCCAATTTCTATACTGGAATAGGATATCCTAGTCTCCCATAACAGAATGCTATTACAAGTGTTGAGTGAGGTGTTGTTGTTGCGGCTGGAGTAACAACTTCTTTATTTGTCTTCTTGTTACTGTTGTTGTATGTTGTTTAAACATTGAAAATCACGGGTTGTTTCAGCCACGGGATTTGCGTTCTGACTGTTTCAGCAACTTGGTCTCAGGCAACAGCGATGGTCAAGGTGCAGTTGTTGTGGTCAATGTAACAGTTTTGTGTTTTTGTTTCAGCATCGTAGACCACGGGGGATGTAACAACTTCTTTTGTGTGAGTTGTTGTTTCAGCATCGTAGACCACAGAGAGTGTAACAGCTTCTTCTGTGTGAGTTTTTGTTTCATCATCGTAGACCATGCAGAGTGTTACAACTTCTTCTATGTGAATTGTTGTTTCAGCATCATAGTCCACAGACTGTTTCAGCCATAGGGTTTGCGTGTTTTAACTGTTTCAGCAACAGGCCTCAATGCTAATCTATAGTTCGAACTGTTTCATCACTTATACATTTATAATCAATGGTTAAGTACGAGAGTAATGTAAAATTATATGCAAAATAGATTAAACATATAGTAAAGAGAAGAGACATTGTATACCTTTGGAAAGATAGGCTAAGGTGATAGTGTGGGTTTAAATGTGAGTGAAACAAGGGTGTAAAGGTAGCAAAAAGTGTGAGTAAAAAGGTGCATTGTAGGGTCCTAACATCCCCCCCAACCTAAAATGTTGCATGTCCTCAAGCAACTTCACTCTAAATCATAATCTGAATACCGACTATGAGCGTGCAAGTTACTCAAGCAGTAGCTGTGGAAGGTGATGTCTGTTGGAGCTTTGAACCCTTGAACACGTTTTAACCTTTGCCAAGCTGTTGTTTCGGCCTTCTTGGGAAACTTATAATGAACTCGATATTTCTCTGCTGGCATCCAGAGGATAGGAAAATGAAACCGATACCCTATACAACTTTCAACACATTGCTAAACACACTTGATGTAGCTAGGTACCCTGGATATTTCTATCTCAAGATTAGTGGGGTTGAAGGGATTGTGTTCTTGTCTTTTCCCAGTAGATTGTTGCCAAAACATGTTATTTTCCTATAGGGAAGCAATCTCTGTGGATTTAATGAAATGTTGACACTCCTGAAACACTGATGTCTGTAATTGCTGAATGTGTTGAGTCATCCCTGGTTTCTTTAAAAACTGATAATACTCTGTAACAAAGGTGGCTACATTTTGTGGTTCTGACCTTATCCAGAGAAGGCGATTATCCTCGTTATGCTTGGCATCTAGGAAGTCATCCTGCCATATAATCTGATTGTTGAGGAAGGAGGTGAGTGCCCGAATCTGGATGTCACCGACAAGAGGGTTAAGGTTAAGATGTCGGTTCTCAGGGATGGCCTCATTATGAAAATATACCTCACAAAGGAGGTGTTGATCCATATTAGAGGCTTCTGCAAAGGTTTTGACAAAATCTATTGGATTTAACAGTGCATGGGGTCTGCCTTTGATTGATTTGATCTGAAAACATGTAAGTCATTCTGTGAGGAACAAAGAGTAATTGCATGATGGTTTCCTTGCAGCCAATAGCTTTTGTGCCAAGTCAAATATCAGGAGAAATCTGCCTTTTAACTCTTTATTTTTTTTCTTAAGGGCACATGATTCCTGGCGTGTTTTCTCCAAAGCTTCCCAATTTGAGTAGATATGATTTATCCAGATTTGTCTGTGTTCCTGCAGGATTTTGGCCTGGGTAACAATAGACTCTTTTCTCCATTTCTCTATTATTGCCTGCTCATCCCATGGCTGAGTTTGTGTTTCAGCGTTGCAAGTAGTAGGCCGAAGTAAGGGTCTGAGTGACTTATTCCACAAAGGTGTGGGTATTGTTCTGGCTGGGAGGGGAAGATTCATCAATAGGCAATGTTTGTACAACTTTATTAACAAAAGCAGGGGTTTCAGATTTGACATTTTTTGTAGGCCAGGGCTCAGTCTTAATTTTGGAAGGTCTTGCTGGTTCTTGTGTAATAGCAGGGTGTTCTTCTTTGATTGCAAAAGTTGAAGGTGCAGGGGAAGCTCCTGGCATTGGAATTTGAATTACTTTGTAGCCTGCTTGATAGCAGATATCCCCACATTGACTTCACATATATTTTCTACACGGATTCTCTGTTGTAGTTCCTTTTGACATGGTTGCTATGCGAGCTAGGGTGTACAATTTAAGTTCCTTCTCATAGGCTTCCTTTACCATGGCTAGCTCTTGCTTGTAGGATTCCAATTCATACCTTAGGAACTCATTTTCTTGTAAGATAGAGGCCATTGTTGGTTCTGGTTGAGGAGTGACTGGTTCTTGTGTAGAAGTCACAACCTCACTAGCTGGTTCTTGTGGAGCAGCTACAGGATCTGCAGTTGATTCTTGTGTTTCAGCCTCTTGATGTAAAGAAATTAATATTGCAACACCCTGGGAATCTAATTCCTATGTCTCGGTAACAATATCAGCAGTTGGTTCTTGTGTTTCAGTTCTAGCTGGTTCTTGTGTGATAGTTATAGCTGGTTCTTGCGTTTTGGCTACTAAATGAGTAGTTGGTTCTTGTGTTTTAGCTACTAAATGGGTATTTGGTTCTTGTGTTTTAGCTACTTGATGAGTAGTTGGTTCTTGTGTTTCAGCTACTTGATGAGTAGTTGGTTCTTGTGTTTCAGCTACTAAATGGGTAGCTAGTTCTTGTGTTTCAGCTACTTGATGAGTAGTTGGTTCTTGTGTTTCAACTACTTGATGAGTAGTTGGTTCTTGTGTTTCAGCTACTAAATTTGAAATAGATGATGTCGCAACACACTGGGCCTCTGGTTCTTGTGTTTCAGTGCCCGTGGGTGGAATAGGTAAAGATTCCAGAATTTGGGAGATTGGAGGTGTACGGGGTATTAGTCGGATGGGTTGGGGGTTTAGGGAAGTGGTAGTAGTGGCTGCCCTAGTTGAGGCCCTTGTTCATTTTCTTTGTAAAAAAGGTGGAAAGAAAATAATTTTCTTTCGTTTACGTGGGGGCTTTTTCTCAATGATGGGACAGGGAGAATTGTCTGGTTCAGAATCATTGCTAAGAATATGAAAGGCAGGAGTGGATGATTCTGGTAAAATGTGGGGCAGGCTTGGTATGGTAGGGGGGTTAATTGGATTGATTGGGTCTATAGGCAGACTGTTAGTTATTTCTGGAGGGTCTGGAGGGTTTTGTGGTTGCTATTCTTGAAGATTTTCAGGGATTTCAGCAGCTTCTTAGGGGCTATGGGTGGGTTGTTTAGTGGAGGGTTTTGTTGGGAAAAACCCTTTTGGATGAGTAGTTGAATGAGACGGTGATGGTTGAGTGAAAGGGTGGGATCTTTAGCCTTTTCACAGTCGTGCGAGATATTTTTAAGACAACCGAGAAGATAATAAGGAATGTTCACCAATCTACCATGCCGTAAATGAGACAACAGGACAAAATTGTGCTGGTAGACTACCTGGTATCGGCCTTCGCAAGTAAGGTAGTGTTTGACGAATTTTGCAACTTCCGGCCATGGAGGTGGAAATGAGCTGAGATGGACACCCCAGCCTTTAGGTTCAATTTGTTCCCCTGGTAAGAGGAAATCCTGTTGGGCATTTAGGATGATATGCTTGCAGCTAAACAAGTGAATGCCATTGGTAGGGAGACCCGAAACCTGTGCTATATCCTCTTCTATATCTGAAATCCAAACTCCTTGAAAAATGGAATGATATTCCTGGATATTTCGAGAAAATTGCAAAACCTGTTTTTGATCAAATCCCTGGAGCCTCTGAAAATAACCGAGCCATCCTGCCTGCAGAAAAAATTGATAGGCTTCTAGATACAATTCTAATAGGGCTATCGTGGCAGGTTTGTATCGTATAACAGAGCCTCCCATAGCTAACAACTCAGTAAAATACACCATCAAAGAGTCGAGTAACAACTTTTGTGCATAGTGAGTTTTTCGGGTGAAGGCATGCAAATGGTGGTGAAACAAATGAAAGGATGGTAAAAAGGAATGACGGTGGTTGATTCGTGTGAAATGATGGTATAAAAGTTTGATATTTCCTCCCCCCCTTTCAAGTGCGGCTAATAATGATTTTACATGAGTGGTAATAAATGAGTTGGAATCTTCTCATTAACTATAGCTTAATTGTATTTACGTATAACATTTACATACCTCACCTTTACCTTTTGATTTGTACTTCAAACAAAATATAGTGCATGTCCATAATAGTTCTGTAGTAGCCATGGCAGAGACTTTTGATTTGTTAGAGGAATTGTATCAAGGATTTTTTGACTAGAAGGACAAAATGTAGTATGAGAGCGCAAAAGCTTATTGACAGAGAATGCTGAAAAGTTGGTGTTTCAGCGACAGGGAAAGAATAGAGAAATATTTTCTGGAAGGTGATGTTGCAGAATACTGCTATGGAAGTGGTGTTTCAGACATAGAAAGAAGGGCGAAACAATTGTTGAATGGTGTTGTTTCGTCAATGGGAAAATGTGAAGAATTGTTGAACAGTAGTGTTTCGGCAATGGGAAAATGGCGAAAGGTTGATAACAGTGGTGTTTCAGCAATGGAAAATGTGAAGAATTGTTGAATAGTGGTGTTTCGACAATGGGAAAATGGTGAAAGGTTGCTGACAGTGGTGTTCCAGCAATGGGAAAATTTGAAGAATTGCAGAACAATGGTGTTTCGGCAATGGAAAAATGGCGAAAGGTTGTTGACAGTGGTGTTTCAACAATGGGGAAGATGTGAAAAATTGTTGAACAGTGGTGTTTCAGCAATGGGAAAAGAAGGGTGATAAATTGTGGAACGATGGTGTTTCGGCAGTGGGGAAAAGGCACAAAGTTGCTGAACAGTGGTGTTTCAACAATGGAGAAAGTCAAAAAGTTGTTGAACAGTGGTGTTTCAACAATGAAGAAAGAGCAAAACATTGTTGAACAGTGGTGTTTCAACAATGGGAAAGCTTGCCTCTTCTTGAAGTAGGATCGTCCTTTCTTAGTAGGCCTGTGCTTTGATCAGGAATTTGCAAAAATCGATTGTAACCTGGTATTTATTGACAGGGATTATTAGTAAATGAAATCTAATTTAATACTAAAGAAACTAAATTAAAAAGAATTAATTGCAATGAGTGGTAGGAGACCCCTCTAAAAAGAGGTAATGAGAGTCTGCCACACATGTGGCCTTAAAATCTTCCTTGGAAATGGGGCGCTGGTACAGACGGAGCTGATGACCATTTACAAGTAACGATGTTTTAGATTCATCGATAGTGAGGAGCCTTACTGTTCCATTGGGGAAAATAGTGTCTACTTCGTAAGGTCCAAGCCATCTTGTACGTAGTTTCCCTTGAAATTCTTTGAACCGAGAGTCATACAGTAGGGCCCAGTTACTTTTTTGGAATTGCTTATGCTTGATAGTTTTGTCATGCCATTTTGATCTTTGATGTTGAATCATAGTTGTCTGATGGATGGCATCTAGTCTTTTTTCATCCAATTCATTAAGCTGCTGCAACCTGGCTGTCTGTGCATCGGTCAAATCAAGATTGACAACTAAAGCAGTCCTTAAGGTTTTGATTTCAAATTTCACAGGAAATACAACACTCTTTCGATAGACTAATTCATAGGGAGAGAATCCTGTAGTATTTCTCCAAGTAGTTCTATAGGCCCATAATGCTTCAGGGAGCCTGTGAGACCAGTCCTTTCTGTTTTCCTTCACTGTTTTTGTGAGAATGGCTTCTATTAGTTTATTTGTGCTTTCCACCTGTCCATTGGCTTGGGGGTGGTATGTTGTAGTCATTCTATGTTGAATATGATATTTTTGAAGGGTGGCTTTAAAACCATGAGAAGTGAAAGGAGGTCCTCCATCTATA
>SNQJ01S0182032.1:0-16214 GCA_010110895.2 Picea sitchensis | reverse complement strand
AACCATTTGAAACCAAATCAAAAAAATCACACGTGCGCCAATGGTGTAACCTCCGGTCATATGTGAAATAATACAACCGCGGGCTGGGGCTAAGCCCCAGACCGACCCCGCGCCAAACTTTACAACAAATCAAATTTAAATTTATTTTAAACCACATATATAATAAGGAACACGGTGCGGTATGTTGGCAGCGCGGACTTTGTACAGGCTATGCATGGTGGGGAGGTTCGGGGTTCAATCCCCATAGACTCCATAACTTTTAAACCAACAACAAATAACAGTGTGCCACGTGGCAGCCCATGACTAGGCCACGTGGCACAAAACCATTGGTTAGAAAATGCCACGTGTTAGCAGACTATTCATCCACATATGCCAACCAATTAATGCCATGTCATATGGTCCTGCCAATTTAGCTCTGCCACATGTCGTACAGACATGCCATGTCAACATCCGTACGGACTGTACAGTCAGCATCCCTTTTTTTTGCATGTTTGACGTTTTGAATAGAATGTGATATCTCTCTCATCCAATGTTCGTTTGAACCCAAATGAGTTGCATTGGGTTCATGACAATGAGGCCTATGCTCCTGTTTGATTTGAAGCGATTCTGAGCACTTTGAATTTTGAGCAAAATTTGATCCCCTGGATCATCTATTATGTCATGATTTTCTTTCAACCATTCAAAGGAAGAAAAAGATAAAGGAAGATAGTTTTCATTTGTAAGTCCACTACTTTATTCACATTCAACATCATCCATGGAGGCTTTATGATTTGAAACATTATAAATATTTTTCTTCAACAATTTGAAAGAAGCAAAACATAATGGCAAGGTTCTTTCACCTGATTCAAAACCTCCTTCATTTTCTTCATTGTTGTCAATTCCTTTGGATTGTTGAACACACTCATTTTCAGATTTATCTTAGACCAATAGCTACAATTTTGAACTGACAAGATCTTCTACATAACAAGTAACATGGTCATCATACACATGAGAAGATTGCTGCAATATCTTGTCAATTTGTTCCAGTGAATTAGTGTGATTTGGAATCATCACACATTCATTTTATTCAATGATGATCTTAGAATTTTATTTCAACAATTTAAATGCAGAAGAGAATAAAGGAAAAGAATTCCCTTCAGTTGATTCCATACTTTCTTCTTTGTAATTGTGATATGTAGGATGATTTCTCTCATTACACAGCTGAAAATGAATGTTTTCTGATAGAGAACATACACCTAGTTGTTCTAAGAAGTCAACATAACAATTATCATCATATTTATCATATATATGAAAATCAACAACATTTGTAATATCATGCAACAAGAAAAAACTTGGAACATCAACCTTCTTTTCAATAGGATGACGTCCAACTTCATCTTCTTGATTGTCTATAAATGAATACATAAAACAATCAGTCCTCTGATTATCCTAGAATGGATCAGGAGTTAAATTGGCACCTCCTTTTTCAAAAACTGGGATATGATCTTTTGCAAACTCATGAGCATTGAAAACTTCAAGAGAAGCTATGATATTATCGACTTGATGTTCAAGATTCCAATCAATATTTTCTTGTTCATATTCGTTCTCATATTCTTGAATATCCAACCCCTCATTTAGGCTACATTCACATGCTTGTATATTGTGTTGACTTAGGTCTTCTTTCCATCAGGAGGAAAGACAAATATGTATGAAGAGTAGTTGCATAATGGATCATGGTAGTAGCTTCAGTGGGTTGAATTTCTTTGGGAAAATTGTAATAGATACTAGAAAATTTTCTATTGAATATAGAAACAGTTTCATTTCTCTTCTTTTTTAAGGCATAGAACTCTGCAAGTTGTAAATCCAAAGATTTCTTCTCGCCCCAAAACTTTGAAAATACATTCTTTAATTCCTCCCATGAGATAATTATCTATGAAAATACAAATGTTTAAACCAATATTTGGTGTCCCCTTTCAAGGATTGAGAGAAGGCCCTCATACAAACATCATCATGGTCAATCTCAAACAAATCTATAAAATGTTCAAACCCTTGGATGTGTTTTTCAGCTGAGATGGCATCAAGTTCCCCATCAAACACAAGTAGGTACTTATAGTACTTTGGAGGAAAATCATGGGTTTGTATCTATCTTGAGTCTTGGAGGATGTTGGATCAAGTACATGAGGTGAAATACTAGCCTTTGATTCATAGGGCTTATCAACTTGGTCATGGGTATCACATGGCTTAGATGGGATATTTTTATCAAAATCAGTGATACACGAAGGAGATATCTATATAACTTTAAGAGGAGATATCTACATAACTTCTACAATTATTCACTTATTGGAATACTCTAATCATGTAGATAATATTACTCTATGTATTCTCTGAAACTACTCCAAGTTTCACTCCTTGAAGCCTCCCAAAAAAGGAGTAATAGAGAAAATGGTATACCTTATTCAATTTTGGTTTATTCAGTAGAGCGAACCTATATAGCATGCCCCACGCTCAATATTTAACATAAGATTCTAAAATTTGTACATAGGAAACTACAGCCCATACTTTTTCTAATTCAATGTGTCTCACTTCATTTGGATTCTCTATGAAGACGTTATAATTGTTTTACCTGGAACACCTGTTTATGACTAGTTTCAGGACTAGTACAAAAACCTATCTTCCACAACGCGTATCTCCAAAATTATAGTGAATAAAGAGCTGAAATTTTTACCATAGGTACCTAGATATTTCTTCTCAATATCATACAAATTTCACCATCTGAATCATTCTAGAAACAAAGTTATAGAAAAAATGGTAAGACAACCGGTACATAACACACCTTAGAACACATCACCCAAAGTCTTAATCCTCCCTTGAAATTGGCCTTCTTTACTTCATATTTCCTTTGAAATTCAACTTATATCTCCTTGTTCATTAAAAAAATTGTGTGTGTTTAAAATGAATGTATAATTATATGTATTTATACCCTTTATGTCACTTCCTTTTAACATGAGGGGCAACATGTAGTTTCTACTTCAATTCACATTGTCATCTTCAAAAAATCATTTATCCTCAAACATGAGGATCCACGTGATGTGCCACATACCACCGGAAGCAGCATGAATTATACTATCCATCCATGGTTTTTGTATATGCATGTGTAATTTCCTTCATTTCTATCTACTTCGATCAACTGTGAGGTCCAAAAGCTAATGGCTAGGGTTGACATCAATGAAAACAACCAATCTTCCAACACACGCTATCGTGAACTCCGATGATCCCAAATTTCCACAGGGGATACATGGACAGGGTGAGATGATGTCTCTCTGTGTAAAACAAATCCCCTACGATGATCACAACTCAATTTTTGAAAAAAGAAAAAGAGTTAGGAAAACTTCCAAGTTTTGATTTTTTATGAATCTAATCATCCTTTGATGTTGCTTGGCAGGTTTTTTTCAGTAAAAATGCTCGAGTGGAAGGAACGTGATCATGGGGAAGAAAACTAGTTTTCTGGGAATGACTCGAGCACTATCATGGCACTCCAGGAGTGTGGTTTACTCAAATTCTTCAAATTTCAGGGCATGAGAGCCCAAATGAGATTGTTGGAGTATGTAGTCAACTTGTGGGACGTCAACGAACAATCCTTTCATGTCGGTGTGAATACACTCACCTTGGATATATATGGAAATTAGTTTATGATGGGTTTATCTTGCCAAGGCTCTTGGGTATCACTCTCGAGAAGCAGGGGTGGAGGAGAACCCATGGACTATTATGTTGCACACCACTGCGTGCCAAGTACAGAAAATCATAGTGGCAAGGTTTCCATTAAGGATGTTCAAGATATACCATTGAGAACAATCCTCTACACTATCACTTGGATGGTAGGGAGCGTGGCTCCCCACATGGATTTACAAATCCACTTTCATTACGATATAGAATGCATGGAGCCTAGAATGTTCAATTGGTGTGAGGGTCTCTTGAAGAATATGAAGAATAAACTGACAATGTGTCGTAATGGTCGGTTGAAACAATTTGTCTATGGATCCATTTTAGTCTCCTTCTTCCTAGAGAGGGTCCCCATTTTATGTCTACAGGTGGAGTGGGGAATACCCTCTCCACAAGATCCATAGATAAAAAAATGGGTGGATTTGATGGCTCTTCATGGTGGTGTGCCTATCGTCAAATATGACAAAGCTTTTTTCCAGTGGCTGAGAGATCAAATAATTATGGTGGAGGACTATGCTTATGTCGGGACAGAATTTCATGGGGATCTTGAATTAGCTCTACCTGAGGGATATCAATGGGGAGACATAGGTAAGAAGAAAATTTTCATTATATGATGTTTTTGATATTTTAATTATATAAAATGTTTTTGTCATTTATCCAAGATTAATCAAGTTCTCTCAATAATGCATATGTGGCACCTTATCATCCTCCCAGATCATATCCCATTCAGAGGCAAGGAGAGATATGCATTGTGGTTGGTTGAGGAGTGGCTTCTAAGGATCTCAAGGAGATCGAATAGAACCTAGAGGGATTAACCATGAACATCCATGATATCACAGTGGATGAACTACCTCGGTGCTACCAACGCCATATAGTTGGTGTATCAACATCTATTGGTCGACTGCTCCGTAGAGTGGCACGAGAAGTCATTTTTTACAACGAGAATCATCCTTGATTCTTTTGTATATGAATCCATGAGCTTCACTATTTTGACATTTTGGTCTTAGGACAAACACGTTTTATAACTTTTGACGTATTAATATAAAGTTACTACCAACTTACTTGTCTTTTTAAAATGTGTGTTTGGATTTATAAATGGAACAAATGTATTTCTAAAACATAATTAGCCAATGCATATGTCAATGTGTTTATACATATAGGAATATGTTGACACTCAATATAATCAAAATGTCTTTCCAAGAGGTGAATTCTTAAGTATACCCGTAACAATGTAGGACTTCGGATGGAATAAACGTTACTAAATTGTAGCACTACTAACTGTGAATCAAGTCGTACAATAAGATGACAGATGAAAAATGAAATGGCATCAGTTAATAACTCGATAACTACACTGTATTCCACGATATTATTAGTTGCACGACCAAGGAAAACACTGTGTTGATTGATCAACTCATCCATACATGCATAGATTTCCCATGCAAAAGCCGCTAGGTTTTGAGTACTATGACTATCACCATCAACAAAGTCGATATAGGGTACTGAAGACACCGACATATGGAAACCAAGCACAATACAAGGTAAGCAGCTGAAAGCCGAAGAAAAAATGAAAAAAGAACACTAGAGTATGATACACTAAAAATACAAAGAACTCATGCAAAAATAGTCCAGGTATAGTAATTCTTCAAGTAAATCCCATTTTTGGGTTCACTTAAAGAAATGAACAAGCCCGGTCTCTTGTGAAAGAGATGGCACACTTTAGGACTTACATACTAAATTATCATGTCATTGTTTATGTTCCATCCTCACCAATAAATATGCTTTTGAAACAACAATTGAGAGAAGGAAAATGGGCTAACTGGTTGGCGAAGATTCAAGAATATGGTATTGAAATTAAACCTTTAAAGGTTGTCAAAGGATAATGTTTATGTAAGGTCATCGCAAATAGTGATTCTTGTTGAACAAGATAAGTCAACTGAGAGGGGGGGGTGAATCAGTTGTATACAATTTCTTTCATTTTATAAGAAGATTACTTATTAATCAATAAATCATGCCTTTAACATTTAACTTGCAGTAATACACTTAACCAATAAATATACAATCACATAAATGAAACAGTGACACAATGATTTTTCATGAGGAAACCCAAAAGGGAAAAACCTCTTCTTCTTATGAATGAAATGCAAGCTCCAACTCCTCTTTACATTCTATTTTATCTGAGCTACAACCCAGATGAGGCTGCTACCTCTGTTTCTTCAGCACATACTGAATGGAAGCTACAACTCCTAGATGTACAAGAACCAACTTGTACAAGATACTTTTGCAGTCTCCCCTTGCTCCTCCCTACCACCCTGAAATCATTCTCTGTCACTAAGAACCTGCAAACCAACTCTTTATCTTCTCTGTCAAAGATTAAGCATTCAAATTCTCTCTGCACAATTCATTCTTGACCAGACCACTTAGATTTATCAATCTGTGTATGTGTCTTCCCTCCTTTGTCTTTTCTCTTCCTCAAATTTTACAGAGACACATATCTCCCATAATCCTCTCTCTTTCTCTTTTCTTGCAACATTCACTTTATATATCTTCTTGTATCATCAACACATACAATCGAGCCCTTAGGCTTCAAAGAATCAGTTACAATAACTGAATAACTTCCTTATAATAATTCTTGTTGGCCAAGGCATCAAGACGAACAATATCCACATGATCATTTTAAACATTTAACCAACACCGTTCAATGAACATACATCTATTTTAATTTTTCAGCACGAAATAACCCTTGAGCGCTTTGGAAAACCACTTGTGCTAACCCACATGTCCATTGTCCATGACCACAGGTTAATCGAAATGCATTTTTCATTTCACATTTCGGCAATTCGACAATCCTGTGTCGAAGAGTCTTGACACTTCAAGTTAGAAACCCTGAAATAGAGCTTAGCTTCGTGCTAGCTCCTCCCGCTCACATGACCATCGGTGGTAACCACTGCCTACACCAAAAAGGTATTTCGGAGTTTCACATTTCGGCATTTCGACATTTCTTGTGATGAAGTGTTTCAATACTCCAAGTCACGAACCCCAAAATTTTCGGCGTTTCGCAATTCGACGTTTCGACATTTTGCATTTCGGCGTTTCAACATTTCTATGATGAAGTGTTTTGACACTCCAAGTCACGAACCTTGAAATGCTCCGACTGCTTCACATTTGATCTGGTGGACATAGATCAGACGATTCTCATTAACTTCTCGAGGACAGATCAACGGTCATATACAACTCTTATATTACCCCTCCAATGCTTAATCAAATGGATATGACTTAATCATTCATCGAGATGGATGGCTGTCATGGTTTCAATATTTCGGCATTTCGGCATTCCATGTTTCATCATTTTAGCCTTTCATATTTCGACATTTCAGATTTTCGCATTTTGGCATTTCGCGAGTTGGAATGCTATCGCATTTCCTTCCTTTGACTTCTGATTTCCCGATATCCACTTTTCTCCGATCAATGGTCCCATGAACTTTCATGATCAGATGATCCTGATCTCATCGGGACTTCGCTTTTCTCTATTTCACATATCATGATGTCGAAGGTTGGAGCTCCTCCTTTCTTTCAACTTGCAATTCCCGAATTCCAAAGGAACTCTCAGCGAACCACCGTGCAACTTCAAGTTTGACATTAATGACAAAACCTGTGAAACAACCTGTGCAAACTAACCAACAATTCTTTGGATGGAATCATTTCAATTTTAGTAGGAGAACCATTGGTTGATTCAGAATGTTATAGAGATTTTGTAATCTACTTGAGGTCCAGGTAGTTTCTAGTCACCATGAACCCTAAAGAGAGAATAAAATTGAAGATGAATTCAAATCAATATGTGTTGATTGTTGATATATCATTCAGAAGGAAATATTATGGTATATTACTTAGATGTTTTTATGAAAACAAATCCCAAAAATTAATGAGGGAATTCCATGAAGGAATATGTGGTGGATATTTTTCACCTACCACCACTGCCCATAATATAATAAGTGATGGGTTTTATTGGCCATCAATTTTTAGAGACTCATATTCCAAAATAAGGAAGTGTGTATCTTGCCAACAATGTTCAGGGAAATGAAGAGATCTGCGATGTCATTACAACTTATAACTATAGAACAACCATTCTCCTAATGGGGACTTGATGTTGTCAGGCCAATAAATCCAAAGTCAAGCAAGGGACATATGTATATTATAACCACTACAAATTATTTTATGAAGTGGCCAGAAGAAGTGGCATTAAAAAGGGCGGATTCTGAAGAGTTAATTAAGTTCCTCAAAGATAATATTTTGTCAATATTCGGTGTCCCAGACAAATTTATCACTAATAATGGTTTTATTTTCATTGGTTCAAAATTTACAGAATTTTGTGGAGAGTATGGAATTATTATGGGGTAATCATCAAACTATTATCCACAAGGTAATGGTCTTGTAGAATCCACAAATTAGGCACTCTTTCAGATATTCAAGAAAACTATTGATAAGAACCAAAGGAATTGGAATTTAAAGTTGACTGATGCATTTTGGGCAAGAAGAACGACTCTGAAAGATAACACTAGGATGTCTCCCTATACATTGGTTTATGGGAAAGAAGCAAAAATGCAAATTAGCCTCGAACTCAATGCTTTGGATTTTTTGGTTAATACATAAGATGCAGAAGACAGTTCACCTATACAAAGGAGGATCAACCAGTTGTTGAAATTGGAGGAAGAATGAAGTAAATCCCTAAATATAACTTCTCAGAGACAACAAAGTATCAAAATATATTTTGACAAGAATGAAACTATAAATAATTTTCCAAAGGAAGAATTGGTGTTACTCTGGAACAAAGCCAAGGAGAAACTATCGATATACACAAAGTTTGAATCACTCTGAATTGGACCATACATCATTGAAAAGATATTAGGTTTTAATTCCTATATGATCTGTAATATACTAGATATAAAATGTATGTAGAAAAGAAATAAAATGCTAGTAATAGAAGAATAACAACAATATAACCAGAACATTCACCACAATAAAACTAAAACGATATGAGAATATTAACAAAAATAGAACTTTGAATCTGAAAGCAATGTTCACGAGCCTCTTCGAGGGGGCAACCTCTAGTTGATTAGAGATCTAGTACAATAATAGCCCAGCTAGGTTTCTCATACCCTCAACTCCTATTTATACTAAAAAGAAGCATATAGAGGAAGAACCTTCTAGAAGTGAAAGCTTCTATTAGGTCTTCTTACATTCACCTTATTCTATTTTATTGAAAGGCCTTATTAATACTGACCTTTATTACATATGAATATATTGTTCCACCTATGTGCGGGTTAGGACCCTAACATGTCCGCCCCCTTAAAAACAACCCTGTCCTCAAGGCTTGAGATGAGGAAATTGCAACAGAATGGTAGCTGGTTCCCAAGTAGCATATTTTGGAGCTGTATATTTCCACTGGAATAACACTTCCTTGATGGTTCTCTGATGTAGGTGACGCTCACGCTGGTCCAAAACTGCTTCTAGCTATAGCCAAATGGATCCTTCTTCAGCTAACTCTGGAAGGTTGGTTTGAATTTGGCACTTACCTCTAATCACCTTCTTTAAGCATGAAACATGAAAAACAAGATGTAGCTTCGAATGGATGGGAAAATCTAATTGATAGGTAGAGGAAGAACCTTCTAGAAGTGGAAACTTCTATTAGGGTCTTCATATCTACCTTATTTATTTTATTGAAAGGCCTTAATAATTCCACTTTATTACATATGAATATATTATTCCACCCAGCGGTTAGGGACCCCAATGTCCTACTTTGAACCCCACCCCTCAAGGCTTCTGAGATGAGGAAATTAAAATGTAAATGGTAGTCGGTTCTAAGTAGCATATTTTGGAGTCAGAGCATTTCCACCGACAAACACTTCCTTGATGGTTCACTAACACAAACAATGCTCACGTTGATCCAAAACTGCTTCTAGCTATAGCTAAATGGATCCTTCTTCTTCCAAATCCTCAAGGTTATTTTGAATTTGCACTTACCTCTAATCAATTCCTCTTTGGCATGAAGCATGAAAAACAAGATGGATAGTCAATGGAGTTGTTGGGAAAATCTAATTGATAGGATAATTTTGTCCCGTGCATGTTTGAGAACGGTATAAGGACCATAAAATTTGGGTGCTAGCTTCCGACAATGCTTGGCCTTGAGGGAAGTTTTCTCTGTCAGTTTGAAGAAACACCGATCCCCTCAAATTGGACATTCGTGAGCTTACCTTTGACCGCTTTGTTCTTCAAGGACATTTTTGTGCCATGACCAAATTGTCTTGAGGGTATGGAGAATATGAGAGAACTGAAGGTGTATCTTGTCCATATACTTATTAAAGAAGTCAAGCGCAGAAGCTATATGTGGTATGAAGTGTTGTACCCACCATTCACTAAGGGGTAACCATTGAACCTTAATGATTTTTCTTTCCAAGGAAAAACACCTCAAACGTTCCTTTCCAACACTTTTGGACAACTTCTGTTTGGCCATCAGCCTAGGGATGATAAGTTGTGTTGAGATGCAATTCTATGACTTGTATCTTGAAATCAGCTTCTTGCAAAAATTGCTCAGAAAGTTGGGTCATGATCCAACACAATAGAGGTGGCATGCCATGAATCTTGAAGACTGATCCATGAAAATTTGAGCCTATCGGGATGTAAATGGGTGTTGAAGGGCTTATAAATGAGCATACTTGTAAAGGTTATCCACAACCACTAAGGATGATTTGATTTACTCGCATTTTAAAGTAAGACGTAATAAAATCCCATAGAGATATCCTTCCAAATATGTGGAATCAGAGCAACAGGTTCCTGAGATTTGACTATTTCTCCCTTGTTGTGATTGGATACACATCACATTCAACTACAAATTATGAATGTCATGTTTCAAACCATCCCAAAAGGAACGCTTTGACCTCGCTATAGGTTTTGTGAACCCGGAGCTGTTGTGGGTGTAGCATGAAGTTTAGAGTAATCGGGTAGGATCAATTATTAGATTGCTTCTACTTAAATATAAATGAACTTGGTATCAAAAAGTTCATCACAAGTGGATCCAAGAGTGCACCTAGGGAAGTCGGATACTGACTGCAATTGTTGGATCAACCGCAAACTTTTAATCCCCGTGAAGCCATTCGCCATGAATGGCTTGGAGCCAATCTCGGTACAATGAATGAAGAGAAAAAGGGATCCTTCATATTTTGAAAGCAATCATCCACAACCACCAAATTGTCTTTTTCCATTGGTAAATCTAATCAATAACACCATATCATTCCAAAGAGTTTGGTCACCCATTTTTTGTTGCTCCGATGATGAAATTTGTTTTTCCTGGAAATACTTGAGGCTTTGATGTCCTATCTTAATTTGGAACGGGTCCCTGGCTAGATAGTGGCCATAGATCTACCATGTAGAATAGCCAACATTTTACTTTCATAGGTGGATCGCCCGATTTATTTTTAGGATAGTTTCTGTTGGTAAAGGCCAAATGACCTCCTTTGCAATCGTGACAACACCAATTCTCCTGAGGTACACATTCCAACACAAAGGTCTTTGTGGAAACCTGTGAAGGGTGAGGGACCGAGTGGGTGCACATGGCTATTCAAGGTTTGAAAATCTTGGAGCGGGTTGGAGTCCAATTGAAAGAGTTCTTTTAGGAGAGCAGTAAGAGGGCTCAATCTCTCCCATACTATTAATGTAATTGCGATAATAATTCCCATAGTTCTAGAAATCCATGACACCCAAGAGCCTCTGGAAGGAGGGCCAATCTTGCATAGCTTCAATCTTTTTAGATCCACCTTGATGCCATCTTTTCCAATGAGATGACCCAAATATTCTACTCTCTCAGCACCAAAAGCATACTTTAATTCATTTAAGGAAAAAGTTGGTGGTGAGAGTAGATGAGAACTTTTATCCATGCCATTACAGAAGATGTGGTTTGTCCAGTCTTTCTATAGATGAGGATATCAATAAAGAAAAAATAAGAAAAAATAAAGCAAAGAAAAGGATGGGAAATAATATGATCCATGAGGGCTTTGGAAGGAGGGTGGGGAATTACACAGCTGGGAAGAGAAGGACTAAAAACTCCATAGTGCCCCTCATGAGTTTGAAAGGAAGTCTTGGGAATGTCCGCCTCTTTCAAACGTATCCGGGTGGTGGTATCCCTAAACGAAGATTAAGTTTGCCACAATTGGCACCACTAATTCATCATGAGGTCACGACGTGGAATGGGGAATTGGTCTTGATGCAAGCTCGCCGAGTGGGCATGGAAGTCGAAAACACCAACCAAGAACCTTCTTCGTGGACCATGACCAGTGGAGAATATTAGGGCCCATACTAGGATAACACTTACATTAAGGAGTTCCTAGATCATTTTCTCTTGACTTCATTTTGGGAAAAGGGGTGACGTATACAAACGATATTGGGAGGAAGGATCAGGTACAAGGGAATGATCATGAACACTACGTGAAGGAGGGAGTCCCTGGAGAGTGAAAATACCAATTGATGCTTTGAAAAGGATGCATTTGGAGGTTCATAACCCAGTGGGTGTCTATGCTCTTTGTATGGCATGGAGTTGGGCAATAAAACCGTATGACCCTTTTTTGAGCATCTTTTCCATGTATGGGAACTAATGATCTTGGGTGAACCAACGGTGATGCCCTGGAACTTATTGGTGGCCCTCCTGAATAACATGGTTAAGTCCTTAAAATCCATGGAGATGGGTCTAAGAGTGTGTATCCATTCAGCACCAAACACAATGCCACAACCACCCAACACAATGTCACAAACAACCATGTCTATAGAAAACATACAAGATTTCAGGTGCTAGTCACCAATTTAGAGACGCACATTTTCACAATGCCTCCATATTTCATGGAACCACCAATGGCAACGCCGATTTGGAAATTATTGACGGCATGGATGTAGTAACAAGTTTCTTGGGGAATGCATCGATCAATAAAATTATATGCTGTCACCACCAACTGTAATGATGACCTTCCGGATGTTTGATGTAATCGGGACATTAGCTTGGAGGGTTTGGGGAGGGAAGCTGCTGAGAGCATTGAGGGAAATGACGGCTTCTACTTCGGGAGGCCCTGGAGTGATGGGTTATGTCAGTGGATTCGGGTGACTCAAAAACAAAGGGAGTTTCTACATCCCTTCTTCCGGGAATATCCTCGAGATGGCCAAAAAATCTTTTGTTCTTAGCACTCCATGGACCGGGAACATTTTCATCACAAGAACAAAGGAATTTTAGGGAGTATTTAGCCATTTCATCCCCTGGCCAAATTTTTTGGATCTTTATTGGAGCAGAGGGGGTAGTGGGATTTGTTGGTTTAGTGTGAGGGATAAAAGAGGGTTTTGGTTTTGAGAAGATACAACTTGTTGTGCTTCTTTATCTCTTAGTAGCCTCCACCCAACCTCGAGGTCGGTATGAGGACAACACATGGGCCTGAATCTCATCCTTGAGGGCACTAATAAAAAAAAAACACTCTCGAAAAAATGCATCATACATTCTAAGGTTCTAAAAATCTAGGCACTCAAAGGCACTTACAGTCTTCCACTATTCCTAATTGTTTCAACTTTGTCAAACAACCCAAAATGGTTGGTGTCAGTGTTATAAATCTTTTTGCAAATAAAGTGCGGGGTCCAAGTAATAGCACTCGGACAAGAAAGTTTTTTCCATTGGCTACCCATTAAGCATCGCTTTTTGATCTAGATGGAGAACACCATACTCATGGTTTGGCTGGGGTCATTTGTAATGCTGTATAAAGAGAAATGTTGTTCCTTTTGGGTTACCCAACTAGTTGGATCCGAAAATATCAAATTTTGGCTCAAGCATCCACCATACGTAAGGCATACCTACATTGAAAGTGATGTATTCTAAAAAGCTGCTAAATGAGAGGAATGGTCATATTCAAGATGTGGAGGTGAGGAAGAGGGAAGGTTATCTAGGATATGCAGTTTGGTGTAGAGTGCCAAAAGACCGACCAAGTCAAGTGGTGAGGTCTTGTTTGGATTTCCTCCATTGAGACCCGTGATGGTTGTACATTGATGGTGATGTTGATTGGCACCCAGTTTTTCCCACTTTTTGTTGGGTCCCCCCGGATGAGACCAGATTGTATAGTTGAAGAGAGATTCCAAGTCTTGGTTACGAGTACGAGCCATGAGGATGAGGAAACTAAAAAAGGGGCAGGCGGGGTAAAAAATTTTTGCTGAAAAATGATATGGATGAATGTGATAAGGGAAAAATAGATGAATCCAATAGAATAGGTCTCACCTGATGATGAAAAATTTCCCTGATGTCTCCTATGGAGTTATACTCCAAGATGAAGAATATTGCAAAGAGGAAATGCCCAAATGCTTAACCCAAAGAAATGTGTATTTACTTGGGAACCCGAACATACTGTAACGGGCAATAATAGATCTTGGTTCATTTTAATTTGTTTATGTTTCTGCCCCCAAGGGTTAGGTATTCAAGGGTTCACAGACAAGGGTTTTCCTATGCTATAACTCTCTAATATACGTGCGGGGTTCAACAGTATTACTCAGCCCAATATCTTAGGGCACTAACTAAGGAGGATAGACCGTACCCTTAGCCATACTACCCGACTACCCAAGTACTAGAGAGTATCTTCCTGAGTGTTTTTCTCGGTCACACTATAGCATTTAGGCAGCCGATCGGTTCATCTAAAGAGGGCTTCAAGTAATCTAGGACGATTCGTACACTGGTGTTGTTTGATGCGATACCACTCGAAGGGGTACCAACAGGGGTTACAAGGGTGGCCAACAGATTTGTGCTTAAGTACCACTTGTATTTCCTATGTGTATGAATCCCTCAACTGTGGGTTTATGCACGTAACGACAGATCTTTGTGGCTTAAAGACGTCAGAATACGTCTCTACTTGGAAAAATATTTAACCCACACTTTCTGCCGAGGAAAGTGCTCTGATACCACTTGTAATATACCAGATATAAAATGTATGTAGAACATAAATAAAATGCTAGTAATGGCAGAATAACAACAATATAACTAGAACATTCACCACAATAACACTGAAATGATATGAGAATAATAAAAGAATTAACACTATGAATCTGAAAGAAATGTTCATGGGCCTCTTCGAGGGGGAAACCTCCAGTTGAGCAGAGATCTATTACAATGATATCCCAACTAGAGTTCTCATACCCTTGACTCCTATTTATACTAAAAAGAAGCATCTAGAGGAAGAACCTTCTAGAAGTGGAAGCTTCTATTAGGTCTTCTTACATCCGCCTTATTCTATATTATTGGAAGGCCTTATTAATATTGACCTTTATTACATCTGAATATATTGTTCTACTATGTGCAGGTTAGGACCCTAACATGCTCAAAGACATGAAGGGTAAAAAATTAATGATGTCTATCAATCAGAAACATTTGAAAGGTTTCTTCACCTAAAAATTTCTTATTTCCCTACACATAAATTCTATTTTTCATTTATTCAGTTTGTATATTCTTAACTTCAACTCCATATCCCAATGGATGGAAGTGCCTAGTCATAAATATTCTAGATTATTGATAACCCACAAGGGGTTATTATCCCGCAGTTGGAGCTAGTTGTTGGGATAAATTCTTGATTCCGAAATTTCCCTTCATTTTCTATTTTCCCAACTTCCTTTTTCCATTTCTTTTCCCTCTTCTATACCTACCCTCTTTCCCATTTTCTTTTCTCCCTTCTCTTTTCCCTTTCTAGTTACCATGCTTATTTGCATTTCAAAAATAAAATTGATGGGTTCACGGGTAGGAGGACTCATGGTTATTCATCTCCATCCATGTTCCTATGTCATGAGTCCAACCGACCTCCTTTTTATAATATAATTAACCATTTTCACAACTACGGGTTGGTGGGTTCCCGGGTTGGCAGGTTCATAAAAGGCTCCATATTCAAATTTCTCTTGTCTGTCCCATCCATATTCGTGATTTTACCAATGTGAATTTAGTGTGGTTTAATGATAATAATTGATCACGAATGTTCCGTAAAGATCATCATTAATAGTGAAGGGATCAAGGATATTTTTCATTAAATTGCATTAAAGAACGATTTAAAAAAGGTTGTATTTTTTTATCTCTCCGAAAGGATTCATTTCAATTTATTATCCAGTTGAAAGAATACTCTCATCAAACTATGGAAGCAACAACTACATAAGATTTTTTTGGTGATACTTTGAATATTTTTGGTCGTGAAGATCAAAAATTTCAGTGGTCCAGAGCATATTCATATTACTCATCTTCTCCTGCACAAAAAGATGCAATCTAGACATCCGAAATTTCTCACACATGATGTGTTCTTGAGGTATTCAAGTGAAAATAATTTGTTTCATGGTTCGTTTAGAAGTATGTGTCGAGCCAATGAATTTTACAACTCCAAGATCATTCCACCATCTCTCTTTCACCGCAATTTTTTCGTAAGATGTTGAAGCTCCCTGAGCCAAAACTTACCTTCAAAGGAGAAGAGTCCAAA
>SNQJ01S0182031.1:0-19189 GCA_010110895.2 Picea sitchensis | reverse complement strand
TCTTTTGTAGCTATTAGATAAAACAAGGTCCTCATCTAGCCATAAAGGATTATGGTTGGAGTCATTACTTAAAAGAGTAGCTTGTTTAGTTGCTGTCCTAGCATTAAACTCTCATAGTAGAAGGATATTACCCTCTTTTTTCAAACTATAAATATCTTGTTCTAAATTATTATAGGGACAATTTTTATCTAGATTGTTTTTCTTATAAAAAGTAGAATTAATAGGTGAAAAATAGAAAATTGCTATATACATCTTCTTAGCATTGGTGTCTGAAATTTCTATCCAAATGTACTGATTAAGAGGGTCAATCTTATGAAGTTGAATGTGAGGATAAATGTTTTTTCTAATATAACAAGCTATGCCTCCTATCCCTCTACGGTGGGATGTTTTGTTCCATGTTGACCACAAGACAAATCCTTCCATGTTAGGGACCTTAGACTCCTCATGCTCCCAATTTTCAACTAGATAGATAATATCAATATCACTCGGGATCCAACTTATCATAGGACCTTTGCGCCATGGAAAGCCATGAAAATTCCAAAAAGGGATTCCGAGTGTCCCAAATTACTATTTATTATTATCCTTCTCGTCTCTATCCCTAACAATAACTTTTCGATTTCTAATTATTGCCCATTTTCCTTATTTCATAGCTTCTTTTAACTTTTGAACTTCCTTCCTTAATTCATCTTGGTCTTTGGGAATGAGGTCTTCATTTATAAATATTCTTGACACTTTTAAGCTCAGAGATTTACTAAGTATGCTATATTTATGGTCATTACAACTTACTTTGTGATCAATTATTTTTCCTAGCCTCTTTGCTTCTATGAGGTAAGTCGTATCAATTTGTGATTTATTATTTAATTCTTCTTTTACTATTGCTAGTGTATACTCCTCTTGTTGTTCTTTTATACCAAAAATTATGAGGTTCAAGGCTCTTTTGTTACGCTCATGGTCAGGCTCTTTTGTTACGCTCATGGTCCAGTTCGATTAGCTTATTCATTTCCTCTTTGATGGGTTTGATATCCAATTTGTTTTCCATATTACCGAGGGTCAAATTGTTGGCTAGTTTTTCTTCTAGCTCTTTAATCCTATCTCCCAAGTTGTGATTTACTTCAACCACTCCTTCTTGGGTTGATTGTTTATGTTTTTCCATTTCTTGAATCCTATCATTCATTGTCTGTAATTCACTCTTGAACCCTAATAATCTATTATCTATTTGAGTTTGAATGATATCTTTTATTTTTTTATCAATCATTGCCTGTATCTCTATTTAGAGTTTTACATCTCTTTCTTCACTCCTTTTTTCTAATGTTTCTAACTCTATTTGAATTTTGACATCTCTCTCTTCACTTTTTTTTTTCTACTGATTCCATATAATCGTAAACGATCTCTAGGGTGATTTTGGGGGGCCTCCCCATGTTAGACCGAGTTTTTGGAATAGGTGGTGGGGTGCTCATATTGAAAAGAAGAGAAAAAAATCTAACAATTATTATTTTGGATTGAATTTATCTCTCAAATCAACTTTTACTTATGAAACTTAAAATAAAAAATAAATAAAATATATTTAAATCTCTTTAAGTTAATAGATTATAAATATATTGTAAATTAAAATTGAATCAAAGTAAAAAGTGAATCACCTCATTTAACATGTCCAATTGCTCAAACTATTGAAGAAGCCAATAAGCCAAAAACAATTTCCAAAGAAGTTTGGAGAAACTAGAGAGATTATAAATATATTGTAAATTAAAATTGAATCAAAGTAAAAAGTGAATCACCTCATTTCACATGTCCAATTGCTCAAACTGTTGAAGAAGCCAATAAGCCAAAAATAATTTCCAAAAGACACGTAAGTTTGGAGAAACTAGAGAGATTATTCTCGGTAAAAAAGGTAAAAACCAAGGAGAAGTATTATTCCTATTCAAAACGAGAGATATATAATCTTAGAAATAAAATATCTCCAAAAACACTAATAAAAAACACATTAATAATATATTATTAAAGTAATAATACATTAATAAATACATTATTAAGGTATTAATACATAAATAAATACATCATCATTTCTTATGGTCTTGGCTATAAATGACATTAATACATTAATATACACTGTAATGTATTAATTTAATGAAGTAATGCATTAATATATTTTTAATAAATACATTACTAAAGTATTAATATATTGATACATTAATAATTTAATTATACATTAATGTATTAATTTATACATTAATAAATTATAAATTAATAAGTTACTAAAGTAGAAATACATTGACCTTAAAATATTTAGTAAAACATTTTTAAATATTAATACATTAACAATACAATACTTTCTTAATGTATCAATTTAATAAAAGAATACATTCATATATTCTTAATAAATACATTACAAAAGTGTTAATATATTAAAATATTAATAAAGTAATACATTAGTAAAATGGAAATACATTGACCTTAATTAATGTATTTAGTAAAACATTATTAAAGTATTAATACATTAACAATACATTATTACATTACTTTAATGTAATGTATGAATTAAAGTATTAATACATTAATGTAAAATGTAACATATTAAAGTATTACTACATTAATGATGTAAAGTATTAATTAATAGATTAATACATTATTAATTAATACATTGCTAAGGTATGAATGAGGGTGAAGATGAGGGTGAGGGTTGGGGTGGGGAATAATATTAGAGAAAACATAATATGTTTTCTCTAATATTACTCCCCATAATATGTTTTCTCTATTATTACCGCCACCCCCATCACCCTCATATATAAGGGTGTGGGTGGAAGGAATAATAGAGAAAACATATCCCCACCCTCATATATGAGGGTGAAGGTGGGGGAATAATAGAGAAAACATAACAAAGTAATAGATTATTAAAGTATTAATATATTAATAAATACATTATTAACATATTAATACATCAATAAATATATCATGGTTTCTTATGTTCATGACTATGAATGACATTAAAACACTAATAAAATAATACATCAGTAAAGTAACAATACATTACTAAGGTATTAATACATTAATACATAAATGTAATGTATAAATTAAAGTATCAATTTACATTAATGTATAATATAATGTATTAATTAATTGATATATTAATAATGTAAAGTATTAATTAATTAATACATTGCTAAAGTAATTAATACATTATTAAAGTAATAAATACATTATTAAAGTAGAAATACATTAATAATACATTATTAAAGTATTAATACATTAGTTGACAATGATCATGGTTGACCATGATCATGGTTAACTTTGCTAGACCTTAGTTGACTTTGGCAAGGAAAGGTTGACTATGGTTGATGGTGGTTCACCATGACCATGGTTGACTATGGTTGACGAGGGTTTTTAATGGTCGACTATGCTCATGGTTTACCTTTGTTGACCATGTGGATCTGATTATGGTGGGCCATGTTGATTGTTTTTAACCATAGTTTACTATGGCTCTACTGCATTGCAATGTGGATAATGTTTAGGTTGTCACATTGCAACATCAGGTTTTGTTCGTCATATTGTGACATAAGCTTTTGTTCATAAGATCACATCGTAACGTTATGGTCATCAAATTACGAAGAAGGGTTTTTGTTGGCCACATTATGGTGTTGGAATAGGTTTTTCATAGTTCGATAGTGGGTTATGTTCGTCACATTGCGATATTGAAAAATGTTCGTCTTATTGCAATGTTGGTCTATGTTTGTCACATTCCCACATTGGGTTGTGTACATCATATTGTGACCAGGGGTAAAGTTCGTCCCATTATGACATTTGAAAATGTCTGTCACAATGCGACGTTAGGATATGTGCATCACATTGCAAGGTGATGATATGTTCGTTGCATTGCGACGACAAAGATATATTCATCACATTGAGACATCCATTTAAGTTCATCACATTGTGACCACATGGCTATGTTCATCACATTGCAACTCCTCTAATACATTATTACATTAATTGAGAATGACCATGGTTAACTTTGGTAGACCTTAGTTGACTTTGGGAAATAAAGGATGATTATGGTTTATCATGGTTGTCATACACCATGGTTGATTTTGGTTGACTATGGTTGACTGAGATTTTTTATCGTCGACCATGCCCATGGTTGACCTTTTTTTACCATGTGGATTTTATTATGGTGGGCCGTGTTGATTATGTTTAACCATAGTTTACTATGGCACTACTGCATTGCAATGCTCATCATGTTTTGGTTGTCACATTGTGACATCAGATTATGTTTGTCACATCGTGACATAGGATTTTGTTCATCAAATCACATCGTAAGGTTATGGTCATCAAATTTCAATCGATGGTTTTTGCTTGTCACATTATGGCATTGGAATATGTTTGTGATAGTCTCACAATGGGTTATGTTTGTCACATTGCAACATCAGGCAATGCTCATCTCATTACAATGTTGGTATATGTTTGTCACATTCCCACATTGGGTTGTGTACATTACATTGCGACCACGGCTTATGTTCGTCCCATTGAGACATTTGGGAATTTTTGTCACAATGCGATTTTAGGGCATGTGCATCACATTGCAAAGATAGGATATGTTCTTCACATTGCGATGGAAGGGCTATGTTCATCACATTGAGATATCCATTAATTCCATCACATTGCAACCACATGGCTTTGTTCATCCCATTGCGATGAAAATGCTATGTTCCTCACATTGCGACAATAAGGCTATGTTTGACACATTGTGACAATATGCTTATGCTCTTCACATTACAAGGATGGGTCTATGTTCAACACATTTCGATGAAATGGATATGTTTGACACATTGCTACATTACCCAAATTGTGACACTATTATGTTCGTCACATTGGAAAATTACTATGTTCGTCACATTGGAAAATTACTATGTTCGTCATGTTGCAACATCCGATTTTGTTTGTCAGATTGCAATGTCAGGTTATATTCAACACATAAGGATGACCATTAACTTAACTATGGTTGATTTTTGTTGATGAAGATCAAGAGTATGGTTTAATATAGTTGACCTTGCACATGGTTATCTATGGTTTTCCATGGTTGACTATGGTTAACCATGGTTGAGCTTGATGTGGACCAAAGTTTAGTAAGGTTTCTCATGGTTGACTATGGATAGATAGGGTTGTGTACATTACATTGAAACAATGGGTTATGTTCGTCACATAGTGGCATTTGGAAATGTTTGACACATAACAGGGACAAGATATTTGTGTCATATTGCGATGATGAGGCTATGTTCATCACATTGCGACGATAAGGATACATTTGTCACATTGCAACGACAAGGATACCTTCATCACATTGTGACAATATGCTTATGTTCATCACATTATAACGACGGGTCTACATTCATCATGTTGTGACGAAAAGGATATGTTCGACACATTTCATTATTACCTAGATTGTCATGATATTATGTTCATGACATTGCAACATTACTATGTTTGTGGTGTTACAACGTCCAATTTTGTTTGTCGGACTACAACATCGGGTTATATTCATCACATAAGGTTGAAAATTACCTTAATAACTATGGTTGGCAATTGTTGACCATGATCAAGAGTATGGCTTAATATAGTTGACCTTCCCCTGTTAGTATATTTAGACACTTATGAGTTAGTTAAGAACTACTTGGTCTAATGTGTCGTTAGGTAAAAGTGAGTTTCTTAGTTTGTTTCTTTAGTATGCATTTGTATTTAGGACATCTGACGGTCATGACATGTTCCTGACATAGAGTGATCCAACAGTTCATACTCTCCTCAATCTTAATGACCATTGATCCATGGCTTAAAACCTGATTGGTCCATGATCTCTATTTAAAGAGCATGGAGGGTCAGTTGTTGATGATTGATTGTGAGAAACTTTCTTGTAAAATCTCTCTGTAATATTTTTCTTTTGCATTAATAAACTGCTCCAAGTGGTCACATTGGCTACGACCGTGGATGCTTCCCCGTAGGGGTTTTACCACGTGAAAACATCGATGTGTTGATCTTTGATCTAGTTATGTGAGTGGTTGCTGAAGGTGTTTATCCTCTATTGGAATACCTGTGTTGTCGAAAATGGTATCAGAGCTTGTTTGAAGACCTGCTCCTATTGTAGATCGAGATCATGAAACTGAGTTGCCTCATCTCCATTTTCTATCATTTACGTACATTTATGGGCTGAGAGGACTGTTCCATTGCATTTGAAGCACTCTTTTCATTTAGGAACACTTTTTGTTTCACTTGAAAAGGTTTCTGTTTGCCCAAGATACGACCATTACAGTTAGATCCAGAGGTGTAAAGCTTGAATACACATTTTTTAAATTTTTGCAGAGTAGCATTTTGGTTTTATTTAGGTTTTGTTTTATTTATTTCTGGTTTTCTACTCTTTTAGTTCTGCGTATTCTCTTTTCCCCGCGCCCTATGCAATCTCAAAAAATCAGAAACATATAGGAAAAGGCGCATCTTCTGGGTAAGCTAACCGAAATCTAACCCTTGTTGTCATCGAGAAGCAAATTTTTTTTCTTGTGTGAAAAGAGTTTTTTTTAGCACGCTCTCCAAAGCCATCTTCCACAACAACAACAACAACAACACCAATCCTCCTTATGCAAAATACAATATGTTTTGATAGACCATTTGGTTAAAAGTTGCCTTATTAAGTAAGAGCTCTTGAGTTCAAGTCTCTCTTTTGTTACTTTTTTTTTGAAAAAGTTCTTGCTAAAATTGTAAAGTGTATTTCACTTATGTTAGCACTCTGTAAAATTTTTCCGACTGAATAGACAAACGACAAAGGTAACTATTTCAACTAGCTTTAGAGTTGAGGCACTAGCCTGCTCAACTCAGAGAAGGCTCTCTCATGTCACTTGATATATCTATGGGAATCGATGGCTAGCTTTGGTTTGTTTTGGGGGTTTTGGTAAAGTTGTTGGCAAAGAAGGGGAGAAACACTATGGGCTATGGAGTCAAAATTCTGAAAGTGAACGGAAAAAATGCATCGACTAATAGAATTCTCCAGAGGACAAATGCTAAATGAGGCGATGAATCTGAGTTGTTCTTAAATTTAAAAAGAGTGTAGGAAGATAAAGAGAACAAATAATTGCATCAGAGCATTACTGAAATGAATTTTGAATAAGTTAAGAAGACAATCACACAGTTTAAATTGCTTAATCCAAGAGCGTCACAAGATGAATTTTGGGCCTTTAAACTCTCCAGTTTAAAAAGAAGAAATGTAAAAGAAATGACAGGTTATAGGAAATACATACGAGGAAGGGAAACAAGGCTCATATAACCATCCCTTAGAATCTTTTCATAGAGACTTCAAAATTTTCTGCATTTATATTCAATTCAGATTCAGAAAATTTACAAATAGAGTTTGATGCAACCAAAAGGTTCTCTTGTACTTCTGCCAACATTAATCAATTCAAGTCTCTCGGTACTTATACAATTTGATCAAAACAACTGAAACTAAAACGTTTCAGTTTCTATAACAGTTTCGACTGATACTTTCGGTATACGAAATGATTTACAATAATTATCAAACATAAAATGTTTCAAAATCATGAACAATTTCTCTGACTGTCTAACTTCTTCTACACCATCTTCCTCGCTCTAAGCTTCTACCGGATCTGCAAAACCGGTGACACCTAGAGATCACCTGTTGGTTTCGAAGAAGTTGCACTTTGTCTTACCCAACCGCATGATTTATTTCCATTGTGGATGAGAGGGGATTTCATAATCCATCATCTATTTAATCAAAATTTCCAAGTCAATGCATGTAGCATAGGACATGGTTGGCATGTTGACCTTCATTGTTTTAAATTTGTTTAAAATTTTGGAATCTGTAGCCAAATACTCTACTAGACTCGGGCCTTTCAAACATTCTTCCATGTCCTTGAACTTAGAATGATCCATTCTGCATTGCATATGGAGAGAGTGATAGTCTTCTTGATTGTATAATGAGCCTTTACCATCCCAGAATGACGGAAGACCTTTGGCGAACAATTTTTCAAAAGCGTCTTTAAACTCCTGTATGTTGTATTCCATTTGCATAGCTTTGTTCCGGACCGATCCAAGTAAGTTGTGCTTAGAAATGATCCTCCTGGATGAAATGATCAAGGCGGTCAGGTCTTTCACACCAATGGTTTGAAGTTCAGTAGTTGATACAACGTTCAGTAAATCAATATCATTTTGGGCCCATTCCGAGGGATTCTTTGCTAATATTTCATTTACAAAAACACATTTGTTTCGAGCTGTAGCAATCATATTATCTTTGTCGTTGATAAAATTCAGATAAACCATAAATTTAGCAATCTCTGCAGCAATAACGTCCCATATTACATGTTTTTCTCCCTACAATAACGTCTTACCCTTTAACCTGGTTTTTAGCTTGCTCACTCTCTTCTGCAAATCTCGATTTTCTCTGTGGAGTTGATCCATCTTTTCATCCTTCACTTTCATTTCTTGCTTCAACTTTTCCATGTTGCCTTTGAGACTCTTGATCTTGACTGTTTTTAAGCTCACCTTGGACATAGCTTGGACCAACCCCTTAGTGGTTGATCTAGTCTCTATATTAGTAGGTATAATGACTTCCATGTCTGATGTCACTGCTTATGCTAGTGACCGATGCTCCTTCTCTTTCTCCAATTACAACAATTTAGCCTTGTAATTGAGTGCCTCTTGTCTGAATATTTCTTTCTCCTGTTCCAATGTAGTCAATTCTGCTGTCTGTGGATGATCTGTAGGTGACATCTTCAGCCTTTTATTTAGACTTTGGATCATCTTTTCTTTTTCATCCAAAGAATCTTTCAACCCCTGGGGACCTTCAGACTCTAGCCTTTTGACCCGTGTCATCCAGGATTTGCTGGACACTTTTTCCAGTTTCAGTTGTCCATCTAGTTTTGATGCATATGTTGTTAATCTTGCAACTTTTAGAGCCAAGCTTAGATAATCAGAATATGACATGTCACTGACATTCCTATGAAATTTTACTTTGTCAGGGGCAACAATGTTTTCATAGTGCATTTTAATCTCAGATACCTTGTCATCATCAGCCACTGCAATGTTAAATGTCTTTTTCTCCACATATTTGACTGAGAGTAAGGAAACCTTATGCTGAGAAGTCCTTTCTAATTCAGGTAAAAGGTCTCTTATTTTACTGTTTTCCATACTTCCCTTCACATCATACTGATTCATTAAATCTTCCTTGGACTGATACACTGCCTCCGACGTCTAGCTAAATATGTATTTCTTGCTACTGAAAACATTTATGCTGCTTTCGTTTTGTGGCCTACTTTCTATATTGGTTTCGTTGTTTTTGGTTGTAGCCTCTACCATCTCCATGCATGTTTTTCCTTTGGGTTCTTCTTCTTCCAGGTCAACTACTTGGGATGATGATGTGATTTTGATTCTCTTGAGACTGTCTTACTGGCTACTGGCACCTAACGCTTCTGAATTGTTCCTCTTATTGTAAACACTCATTTTAGGAGTTTTGATAACCCACCTAGGGGAAGGTTTCCATGATGAGACCTGCTGAGAAGCTGGTTCCATTGGTTTTGTTTGATCATGTTTCATGGTGACCTCCATCTCTGCACATGTCTCTAGATTTTCCAACTCATCAAATCCTTCGACATGTTCATGTTCATAGGGACCTTGTCTACAGGTCAATCTTCTCTTTGATATGATCTGATGTGGATCATATCTTCTCCATTGCAACTATGTGAAACCAAATTCACTGAGCTTGGATTGAATCTAGGGAAAACATGACTTATTCTTCACCACAAAGGGACCTACTGCAAAAGGAAATTTCAGATTAGAATCCTTGTGTGCTTTCAGAAAATGTTCAGTCTCTGAGATAATTCTTTGTCTTATGAACTCCAAAGAAAAGATCCCGGGTGTTAGAAAAACTAGTAAAAGATAAGGTCCCTCCTAGTATCCATATACCCAAATCATAGTAGATTGTGTGAACAACACCGAGTCTCCTACCATGCTCTCTGGATTTGGATGTAATGAGCTTTTCATTTCTTCTAGAACTCTCAGTAGATCTGACCAAAAAATGAGACTGTATACCCTCGACATAATCTTGTTGATGAAGATGAGCATGGTGATCCTTTTACACTCTGTCGAAATAATAGCAGACTCAGGAAATTCGGTTTGGTTGGATTCCAGAAACATTTTCAGCGAGTGAGTGTAGTATCTAAAATGTCGCAAGGAGATGAAGTTAACCAGTTGTTGATGTATATTCTCTGCAATAAATTCGTCAAAACTGACACGGACTGACTGACTAGACAGAAAACAAACCAACAGGAAGCCTAACATGAATTCTACCACAAAATTGTCATTGTCTAACCCTAAAATTTGACTTAGCAGAGAACAAGCCCACTGGACTTTGACAATCACGATGCTTACACTGGAAGGTAACGACAGACTCTCTGAATAATGTTTAGGCTTGACTATGGTCTGCAGAAATAAGGTTTTAACTTCGAGTGGACACTCTCTATAAATTGTCATCATTCTCTGTTCCTTGAAGGGCTCTGACACTGTGGGTGAGGCATCTGGTATATTGAGAGTATGTCAGAGTGATGGAATCTCTACTTTACATAGAACTTCTGACCTTAATTTATTTAAAATGACTCTTTCTCTCTGAGAATATCGCTATGTGCACCAACTTACAAATTCGGGGAAAGGAAAGACCATTTCCATGACATAAGGGATGATGGAGGCTTGAGCCGCTTCGAGGACAGGTATGCGCATTCCAACAGTGTCCAACAAATTTGATCTAGACACCGAAACGGGTAAGACCGTTATCTCTATGTCGAAAACGTCAAAATATCTGTCAATTAGGGCTTCCTCCATGGAGGAGATATGTTTTTCATTCACAGATAAAAAAACAGGATTGGCATCCATGGTGAAGAATACCTGTCAAGCGGAGAAAAACACAATTCTAGTTCGGTTCTGAGCTTTAAAATTCCACTGGAAGCTTTGCGCCAAATTTTTGAACGTTTGAATGCTTCAAATTATCATAGAATAATGTCGGGGGTTCCTCCTTTAATAGGTATCTATTGACATCGAGGGTTGGAGAAAACGATTTCAGGTGGACCGCTTTTTTCCCCGATGTGCCTCTGAGGGTGCCATGCGTCCATTATTTAAACCATGGCAGTTTTCCCTGGTCCGCCCTCTATTGATTAATCCTCGTGTTGTTCCAATCACCGATATAAACTTTAGTCGTTGATCCAGTCTACTTCAGGATCTACGGTCCACATTTTCCCAATGACTTTGGCATCGGGGCTTGGAGGAAGTGGTTTTACTCAAACTACTTTTTCCCCTGATGTACCTCTACGGGCGCCACGCATCCTGAAATGAAACCACGATGGTTTTCCCTGGCCTGCCCTCGATTATTTAATATTCACACTAGTTAAATCTTCGATATGCGCCTCAACCATTGATTTGGGCCTCTTTCTGGATTGATGGTCCACCGAGTCTTACTCTTTACATCTTCGCTATTTTTTCCATATGTCGCCACATATAGCCGGGCCCATCTGATTTATCATATTTCTGTGGTGATATAACCCTTCACTAAATATTTTTAAGCTTGGATACCATCTAGAATTTTTTATGGTGATAACATTGGCTCCAACTGGGGATGCTATCCTCCCTGCGAGGTAGCAAAGAACTGTAGACTAAATGCCTACCCATTGGGCTGTAATATTATGTGTGTGATTTGAATCTTCTTACCTTTATTCACAAACTCCAAACTTTCTCAGCACAGCTCAGGGCCTTCACCTCGGGCTTCAACCATGATGTTTTTATTTCATCTTTCATACGTAAAGAATGGAGGGGTGATTTTTTTTCAGACAACGTAATTCTTGAGGAACCTGCCATTCACAGGCACTCCTTTGGTGAGTTTTCCATTACTTTGTTCCAACAAATAGGCATTGTTCCCACTGTAAACTGTAATTTTGAACGGGCCCAACCACAAGTGATCAATTTTCCCATGTTTACCTTTATCCTTGTTCCTGGCATCCCATCTTAGTACCCAGTCCCCACGTTCGAAGTCATCCGCCTTGGTGCGTTTGTCGAAAGCTTCCTTGATCTTGTCTTGATGTAACTGGGCATTATTGAAGTTCTTTTCTCTGGTCTATTGTACGTTGATGAGTTCATCCTCTCTTCTCCGACCGACATTCATTTCCGCTTCTTGCTCCTGTAACAAATTCATTACTGGAAATCCCAATGCAGTAGGAAAGATATATTCTGTACCATAAACGATTTGGAAAAGAGATGTGGAAATAGTTCTCTTTGGGGATATCCTGTCAGCCCAGAGCGCATGAATGAGATTTTTGTGCCATGCCTTTTTGTTTTCTTGCAGCAACTTTTTGATGATTCTGACCAATCTTTTGTTCGAAGACTCGACCAATCCATTCCCTTGAGAGTAGTATGACATATAATGACCAAGGATAATGTTGTAATCACTGCAGAATTTTTCCAACTTTTTAGACTTGAAAGCCGCTTCATTGTCAGTTATAATCTTGACCGGGCATCCGAACCTAGACAAGATATTGTCTTCTAGGAATCGAATGATAACATCATCTGTAGCACGTTGGGTAGGAACAACTTCAATCCACTTAGTAAAATAATCCATTGCAGTCAGGATCCATTTGTGTTGGGCCGAGGACTGCGAGTGTATTTATCCTATGAAATCCAGGCCCCATTGTCTGAAAGGAGCTTCTATTGAAATGGGTTTCAATGGTAGAGACTGGAATTTTCCTTTCTCGTCGAAGATTTGACATTCGTGGAACTTCGACACTTCTTTATAAACATCAGGGAAAATACTTGGCCAATAAAAACTGGCTCTCAAAATTTTGTGCACAGTCGTCTTCCAATAATGGTGACCACCACAGTCACCTTTATGGAACTTTGTGATGGTTTTCTCTGCTTCTTCTTCTATCAAACAAGTCAACAGAATCCCTCCCAGGTCCTCCCAGTATAGTAATTCGTTTACTATAAAACATTCTGCTACTTTCAGTTTCAGGAATCTGGCCTTTGTTTTGCTATACTCAGGAGGAGCTTGCAGATTGTTTAACACAAAGATAATATCTGCATACCATGTAGAGTCAAGAAATTTCTAAGATACTTGTGGAGTCGTCTTTTCTTGATCTACTGTATTTTCTAATATACCTTCAGTGAAATTTATTCCCAGGAGTTCGCAGTTCGTTTGTGCCATCAGTCTAGCAAGTCCTTGTCCTTTGATAAATTTTGTGGGTTTGATTTCAAGATCATACTCTAACAGTACTGCAATCCAGTTTCCTCTCTTTCCTTCAGGATCAGGTTGTATCAATATGTGTTTTACTGAGCTGCTGGGGACATAAGCAGTGGTATGTGAATGTAGAATATAAACCCTGAATTCCTTCAATGCTTTGACCAAAGCATACGCCTACTTCTCCATGATGTCATATTTCAGAGGAGCATCTCTCAATGTCTTACTATAGTATGCTATGGGCTTCTCGAAATTTTGGTCATCCTTATGAAGTAATACTCCTACAATTGTATGCTCAAAAGCGAAAGAGAATAGTATGAAATCTTTCTCAAAATTTGGACTGGCTAGCACATGAGCCTTTGTTAGTGCTACCTTGATGTCTTCAAAGGATTTTCTAGCCTCAGGGACCCACTTGATTTCATTTCTCTTATTTAACATGTTGGTGATGTTAGAAATCTGTAATTTGCCCAAGGTTGTGGAGGTAGTCATAGAGGTGACATCAAAACCACTTCGATTCAGGGATCTAGCCCTTCAAGACTCAGAGAGGGATCTCTCTATCAAATTAGATTTGTGTGGAATAGGATATTAGGCTGGTTATACATAACATAGGTTTGTTTATGGATTTTTAGTTGTTTTGGTTGAGACATGGAAAATGACCATTGGGAAAATGGAGTCAAAGGTAAATACGATGATGAATGAATAACTAAGACAAAATATGACCAGATGGGATAATCATGCCAGTGGGTCCTTTGAGCTTATAAAATGGAAAAGAAGAATAAACTGAAATTTATTTCAAATGTAGAGCAGAGTATATCTGAATTATGCATTTCAAACTTGGAAGAAAACATAGATATTGTTTCGAGCCAGCACAAGGTGTCAATAACAAATACTGCACATTATCTTCTCGTAAAATACAGAAAGAAAGCTTGTGAAATAGGAAAATAATGAGTTACATCAGGGAAAACTTCACCACTTAAACACAACACAAGAATCTGTAAATATAGTGCCTTTGTATTCATTCATAAAGTCATTTACAACCTATGATCATTTTTACATTTTGATCATCCAAAATCCCCCCTAGTTCCTCCAAATTTTGTGGCTTTATAGCCTTTCCATCAGATATCCAACATCCTAAAATACTGGATCAAATTTACTTAAAATAGAAAATCAAAAACTGATACAAGAAAATAGGAAAGGATCCTATAAAATAGGTCAACTCCTTATCTCAATTGATCTTCATGTCCTTCAAAATATTCGACCAGTGTAGTAAACCTTCCAAGGCTGATGGATCTTTATAAGATATGGGATAAATCGAAATTGCCACCTTTGGTAAAAAGACAATTTTTTGCCTAGAAAATAGGTAACCTATTCAAACTTTCCACCTTGCTAGGCATCTCCAAAATCAAAACAAAACCTTGATAATGATGACTTTAATTATTATCTATTGTTTGGAACTATTCTTGAGGCATTTGGATAAGAAACACTTGGATATATGTGAAAACAATGCCTCTCTTCCCTATCAGTGTTTTCAGTGGCTAAAATAGACAAAATCCAAGCCGGTTAGCTACCGAAAGATCTGCTTTCGGTGGCTAATGAACAGTTGAAATGTTCGCCTAAGCCATCGAAAGTTCTGTCTTAGTGAAAATTAACAAAATTGTGAAATACCTTTTGTCTTAGCTTTAAAACACCTTAGGGTTGATCTTCTGAAGCCTCTGCATCTTGAGAAGGTTATGCAATGGCTTTAGGATTGTTAGTTGTCTTTGGATCATTCAAATGGATGAATGCATTTGCTAGGTTTTCAAGATCAACAGGTTCTTGAGGCTGAGGTCTTGAAGGCATGGCTTGCAATCTCAATAACCTGACCTTTTTCTTCAAATGCATAGCTACTCTCCATAGACTGTTATAGTCCTTTACGATCTTCTTCTTCTTTTTCTTTTCTTTAACACTTTCAAGTACCAATCTTTCCAAGGCTGCACTGGTTTCTGTGAAATTCTTTGATATAGTCTCATATTGGGTCTTTATCACCTTCTCTAATACTTCCTGTTTTGATATTTTCTCTTTAATTTTCTTGATCTTCTGAGATTTGGATTGCTTTGACTTGCTAGATGAGGCCTTTGCAATTTGTTGGCCTTGATCCTCCTTTGGTGTAGGTGAGGGAAGATCTTCATACTCTGTTGTAACTGGATATTCTACTAGGGCTACTTATTTCTCTGCTGCAACCTGGTATTATTCATCCTCAGAGTCTATTTAGGGGAGATTGAGGATCTTCTTGTCCAGTGGAGGTTCTTCTGCGTTCTCTGCATCCTTGTTAAAATCCAGTTTCTTTTTAGTTTTTTTAGGCTTAGAAGATGGAGAGGGCTGATCAACTGCGACTCGAGAGATGGCTCTCCTCTTTCTCTTTCCACTTCTAGGAGTGGAAGACTTCCTTGAAGAAGACCCCTTTTTATCCTTTGGTTGTACATCAATCTGAAATTCATTCCAGAATAAGAAGTAACCCCATTCCTTATTCCTTCTTTGCAACAACTCACAAACCAAGAGTTTAATCAAACCATGATGAGATAATCTACCTTCTACCTTACTAGGCTTGGATTTGACTTGATGAGCCATCTTAGTCAAGCTTCTGTGGAGAAAATAATTAAGATTCAAGGGGCTCCTGATAGTGAAATGATTCATCAATTTGAAATGATAGATCATCACCATATTGCATCTACCTTCACAAGTTATGTAGACAAGAATTGATTTCAGCAGGTGTTGCCATTTCTCCTCAAGATAGGACAGATGAATGTCCTTCTTCCATATAAGACACTTGTTCTCTGGCTTTAAGTAAGATCTGAATTCAACATATTTAGTGACAGTATTTCTCCTATCCTTGGAATATCTGTCACCTCAACTATGAGAGCTTCATCCACATGGAATTCATCTTGGCCAATCACTGCCTTTCTCCCATCAAATGTCAGAGAAAACGCTTTTGCTACATGCTGGTGAGATCCCTGGAGCTTTTCACAAAACCTATAGAATCCAACATCCTTGAAGAATCGACACACCTCAGGGTGTGATTCAAGGTAGCCGATATCATCCATCTCCTTCCTGAGGGAAAGTCCTCCTCTCTTCATTGGCTAAACTGTTTCTCTGCACCTGAAAATGGGAAAATTCAGGCTTGGTGGAGACAACACAACGCAGAATTAGGGAGGTTTGGGCTTCAGCTACGACAGAGGCCAGAAATGCGGAATAAAATCAAGGCAAGCCCTGATTTTGAGGGATGTGATAGCAATTAGGATTTGAAAAGATCATGATTTGGTATACTTCGATGAATAGGAAAGTACTAAACCACGTGATCTCATGAAACTAAGTTAGAATGATCAAGTCATAATTGACATCCCTCCTGTCTTTTCGGCGGCTAAAAAAAATGATAATTCTTCACTCCGATGGTTCAAACATGTGGTAAGACGTGCTGATCATTTCAAAGATGCCTACGATTTCGGTAGCTAAGAGAGCCCCGAATTTCGCATTTAAGCCGCCGAAAGCTAAGGCTTTTGGTGGCTTAGAAGCCCTTTTGAAAACGTCATTAGCCACCGAAACCTGAGTTTTGACTTTTTTGAAGGAAAAAACAAATCAAATGTTTTTCAAACTTTATTTACAAGTTGGAACTCATTAAAATGAGCCCCAAAAATTTAGAAATGTATTTTTCAATGACCTCCTATCACTTAAAATAAACAAATTTAACTATGTTATTTGAGGAGATAACAAAATACACATATAATAATATAAATCATCATGTCTCCTATCGTTATAGGAGACTAACAGGTGATATGTTTTATGATTTCAGCTAAATTAGAAATGAATCTCCTCAGAAAATTTACCTTGCCCAAGAAAGATTGTACCTCTTTTTTTCTTCTGGGTATGCCAATCTTCAGGATGCCCTCCACTATGATGGGTTCTACCTTTATTCCTTCCTTTGAAAAGAGTTTTCCCTCTTCCATGGAAAAATTTGACTTTTTCAGATTCAAGGATATGCCAAACTTTCTGCACTTTTCAAACGCCCTCCTGAGATGCTTGATGTGTTCTTCATCTGAGGCAGAATACACCGTAATGTCATCCAGATGTATAACAATGAATTTATCCTTTTCATCTGCAAAAGCTATATCCATATCCCTCTAAAACGTTTCCCCTGCATTCATGAGTCCAAATGGAATTTTAGCGTACATAAATGTTCCCCAAGGTCTGGTGAATGCTTTCTTTTCTTGATCGTCACGATGTACCATGATCTGATTGTATCTCGAGAAACCATATAACATTGACATATTTTGGGAGCCTACCACCTTCTGTAAAATGTGATTCATTTTAGGCCATGGGTAGTTGTCTTTAAGGGATACTTTATTCAGGTTCCCGAAGTCTACACACAGTCTAATTTCTCCACTCTTTTTTCCAAACTGGTACCAGATTCGCCACCCATTTGGAAAACCTCAGGGACACTATGATTTTTGCTTCAAACAATTTCTTTACTTCCCTTTCTATCAATGGTAACAACAAAGGGTTTATTCTTCTTAATTTCTATTTGAATGGTTTATGATCTTCTTTAATCAGGATAACATGCTAGATTATACTAGTACCATAGACTTTTAGATCATCATAGCTCCAAGAAAAAACATCGGGGAATTATTTCATTAATTTGACATACCTTTCTCTCACTTCAGGGTTGAGATTCCTAGACAATTTCACAATCTTTGGGTCTTCTAGAGTTCCTATATTTCAATATTCCACGTCCCCTTCATTTACTATGATCTTCGGACTTCTCGCTACGTCATTGTTATCAAAACGTTTCTCTAATGGCACCAGACCCTTGGGGATGATATTACTCTTCAGTTGAATGATATCTCGACCAACGATTTGATTGTCGAAATATCCTTCTTTTGTGAAAGCTCCTGCATCTACCTCATCATCACAATATTCATCATCAATGTTCAAATTCTCGAACTCGTTCTCCATTTTGAGGAAGATTTCTATATGTTTGTCATTTTTGAAGACTTGCCAGTGCTTCATATTGTCTGGCACTGTTGGCCTGTACTTTACCTCTACCTTGTAGCTTTTCTCAGGGAAGATATGGACTCTAAAAACTATTGCGGAAGTGGCTAGAGCATCAACAATCTGATTTTTCTCTCTTGGAATGGCCTATACATTGCATTCTTCAAATTTCTCGAGGAGTTATAGCACCAGATTCCAGTAAGCCCTCAGTCTGGGTTGTTTTTCTTGGTAGATTCCCTTGATTTGATTTATAATTAACTCAGAATCTCCATGTACAACAATTCTTTTGGCACCTAGCTCTTCTAAAAATTTCAATCCCAATATCAATGCTTCATATTCGGCCATGTTATTAGTGCATTCAAAAACAAGTTTGTAGGAACACAATTTCGCATCTCCTTTGGGATGGTTGATCCATACGCCAGCTCCAGCTCCTTCTCTACAGGCAACTCCAGCGAAATTCATCTTCCATAACTGGTCTTCTGCATTATCTTATGGCTCTCAAAGTTCCTCCATTCGCCCCTTAAGCTCATCCCTATAATCTAAAACAACTTTTGTTTCTTCTTCTTCGGAGCACAGATCACTGAAGAAGATGGAAGATCCTAATTCATTCTCCACTGAATATATAGGATGATTGCTAGGTTGTGATTTATTGTTGACCATATATTTAAGCAAAACCTCCCTGTACAATCTTTTGTCCTGAACAAAGACAAGAATAGTAGCATAAGACATGTCCATCTGGAGGGTTCCCTTTAATTTTGCGTCCCATGATTGATCCAGGTGGATATCAGGGGCCACCCACCTTTTCCAAATGGCTCAAAATAGTTTTCTGGCCATTTTGGCAATTTACTATTTTTAGCAGGTTTTAACTTCCGGGGCCATTTTGAGGGCCTAAATGAAGTTTTTTCGAGA
>SNQJ01S0182030.1:8940-19189 GCA_010110895.2 Picea sitchensis | reverse complement strand
CTTAACACATGCGTTAACTTCCTGGTGCCTTCCAAAGTGTGGGATCTTCATCACATTCAAGCGGGTGGACTGCGCGAGGTTCATATTCCATGGTTGGGGGATTATTTTCGAGTTCTTCCCCTTCGTCCTAGTCAGATACTTGTAAGGAGCAAGCATGTTGTAATTCTTGCGGTCACCTAGGCTGAAGTTGTTGAACTTCAATGTCGCAATCTTATTTTGTTGTGTCTTGACTACATGTATCCCCTTCAGGAGGTACGCAGTAACCATGGTGTAATCAAAGTCCCTCGGTACACTGTCACGACTCACCGCACCGGCCAGAGGCAGGATTTAGTTGGGTAAGATGGTCAGGATTAACTTCACATTTGCTAGATCATCTCTGTTCTCATTTAGGGTTTCTTTCATTTGCAGTAGTACAGTCTCTGATTTTTTTTGGAGTTCTGCCATGGTCTCTGTTTCATGACCTTCCTCGAATTTTTCTTGTCTCATATTCATTCTGTCAAGCTTAGCAATCATTCTAGGGCAATCTAAAACTTCATGGTCCATAGCTTTACAACAAAGACAACTAGGTCTTCTTCTAGGGAATTCCTTAGCAATATGTCCATGTCTTTTGCAGCTGTAACAAAGGGTTAATCCTTTTGTTTTCTTAAATGATCCCCAACCTTTCCTGTACTGCGCACTAGGATCATAGTAACTAACCTGAAAAAAATTCTTTCTAGGATCCTGTGTCCATTTGTTAGTCCAAACATTCTTTCTATGCATATGAATAACATATCTTTCATTATTTCTATCAGATCTACTCATATCAAGCCTTCTCTCTTCTAACTGTGCCCTAGTTTTCAGACTAGGATAACATTTATCAAACATACCTAGATCCATACTTTTGAAACAAAAACTTCCACTAATCTTACTTTCAGCAGAGCACAAAGCTTTCAGATCTAAAACTTTTCACTATTCTTACCTTTACCAGAGCACAAAGCTTCGAGATATTACCTCTTTTCTTTGGATCTGACTTCTCTTCTTAGCATAGAGCTTTACAGGTCAAGTAGAATATTGCGCACTTTAGCAGTAGATCTACGCACAAGGCCTTTCTCTTTTTCTTTACCTCAATTCCCAACAATCACAGTTTCAGGTCTTGGAAATGGAACCATTTGTTGGCATAGGGGAAAACCCAGGGTTCAATGCTACAACAACGCACCAACAAAACCCTAACTACTATCCCTTTCAAAAACACCTGCGAAGAAGATGAAGTCTCACCTGAGGTAGAGGCAGGGGTGGTTGCAGGACTCCAGTGTCTGCAACCTTAGCTGGGACACAGATCTGTGTTTGTAGCACCTTAACATAGAACTTAGTAGTTACAGTTCGTTAATATTCAACCTTAGTTTACAGCACAGCTAAACCCGAACAACATATCAACGCAGTATTTATACAGATCCAATAGATTCAAGTAATAAGCATATCAAAATAGATCAGATCTAACATTCATTCACATTATTCAGTACTAAGATACCATATTAGATCCTTCTAAGCATACATCAGTGCACTAAGCATTCAATCACATAGACAATAGAACAACCATAAAGCATATAGCAACCACAATGCAGGATATGCGTGGTTCACCCCCACCCTGGGGCTACGTCTACCAACTCTTCTTCTCTTTTATTATCTTCAGTCAATCAGCTACATGCACAAAGCCTAGAGATCTTACTCTGCGGAGTACCGGAGATCTTTGCACCTCGATAGATCCTCCTTCCCTGAGTTACATAAAAAATCCTTCCACAATCTCTTACAATCACTTTCACTTAGCTCTGTAAGCCTCACACAGTATGCACAAAGCAATTACAGTTACCACTTTCACTTAGAAATTAACACTTAGCACTTAGCATCACATACTTATACCTCCTTCGATCACATAGATCGAACTAACTTCTTCCTACATTGCCTAGATTTCTATTTATATATTACAAAATGGGCCTAAACATGGGTAAACCCATGGGCCGACATTCCCATTCTTATTACATAAGCCCAAAACCCAAAAATACCTAAAAAGGGGCCGAGATCCTGCGATCTCTGCTTCGACTTGCGCTCTATCTTCGAAAGCCTATCGAAGTCTCAAAAATAGGTCAAACATGACCAAGGATTATCAAAACTTGGTCAAGGGCCAACAGATTGCCAATACAATGCCAAGATAAAAGACCAAATACTAGAGAATATCCAAGACTGAGCAATGTGCCTCTCTCTCCTTCTTCTCCCAACTGTAGCTAGCTCCAAAATTGTGCACTAGATGAGTGACTTGAATGAGTGAGCTAATGATGTGCTAGCCTCTCTTATTGATACTCATTGGCAGGCGCTAGGGTGGTGTCTCTTCATCAAGCAGGGCCGACTTCATCACTTAGTGGTTAAAACCACTTTAATTAGGCCTAGGGGTTGACTTCTTCATTAGAAACACATAATTAGGGTTTGACCAATCCACAAAAGGAGATTTGGGCTTATACAAAGCCCAACATGATCAATCCACAAAAGGGGATTGATCTATAAGATAATAGCTCAATAATTAGTAGAATATTCTTTTCAGTTACAATATTTCAACACTCCTCCTTAACAAGAAGGGTATTCTACAACATCATCAGGAGAGAGAGGGAAGCAACAACAACAACATCTGGAACACTGATTGGCATATCTATAAATCATCGAATTTTTTTCTCATCATCAATAATATCATCATTCTTAGTATGGAGCTGGAATGGAATCATCATCGTCATCATTCACAGCATGAAGTTGGAACCTAAAACATCAACATCAGTTAGCATAAAAGCAATAAAAACAACATCAACAACATCATCATTAATAACACAAGGCTGGAGAAACATCATCACAACATGAGGTTGGAGCAACAACATCACAACACGAGTTTGGAGAAACAACACCATCATCATCATCATGGGGAAAGAGAATGAGGCAGGTGTATCAACAACATTTTGTGGTACTCTGAAAGTCCCTAGGGATCTGCTCAAGAATGATAAGATTCCCTAGGAAATAAAATCCTAATGGATCTACCACATGGTACTCTGACATACAATCCTTACTGGACCTTCGGGATCTACCCAGGAATCATAAGATTCCCTAGGATTATAAAAATACTAACAAAGCTACCACTACTGACCAAAACTAGCATATACATGCACAGGTACTTTGACAGAATTTCCTTACCAAACCTTCGGGATATGTCCAAAGATGATCAGTCCCCTAGGATATAAAATCCTAACTAAGCTACCCAGTGTTGGTCAAGATACCATAGTATCATTAGCATCACTCCCCCTTTCAAGGGATGTCCTTTCAAACTATACCAATCTTGTCTCGAAAGTGATCAAACTTTACACAAGACAAAGGCTTGGTCAACACATCTGCAACCTGCTCATATGTGCCAACATATTGGAGCTTTATGGCTCCCCTCTACACCATATCACGAATGTAGTGATACTAGATTTCTATGTGCTTCGACTTGTCATGGAACACAGTTTTCTCTGTCATCTTTATGCAACTCTATTTGTCACATAGAATCATGGTTGCTTCCATCTCCATATCAAATAGACTCGTCAACAAATTTCGAAGCCATATGGCTTCAAAACTGGCGGAACATGAAACAATGTATTCTTCTTATGTTGTGCTGAGAGAAATACTGGATTGCTTCTTACTATGCCATGAAGTCATGGTTGATCCTAGACTGAAAAAACATCTCGAATTTCTATTTTCATGAGAAACACTTCCATACCAATTTGAATCAGTATAACCAATCAGTTTGAAGTCAAGATCTCCATTATAACAAAGACCAAAGTCCAATGTACCCTTAAGGTATCTCATCACATGTTTTGTAGAAACAAGGTGAACATGTCTGGGCTTTACCAGATACTGACTCAAGGTGTTCATAGAAAAACATATATCTTGCCTGGTGTTCGTCAGATACATCAACGATCCAATAATCTGTCTGTACAACGTAGCATCAACCAATTCTGACGAAGTATCAACTAGGAGTTTCAACGTTGTTTCCATGGGTGTGTTCATGGATTTACACTCCAACATATCAAACCTATTTAGTAATTCAAAAACATACTTCCCTTGGTTAAGGAAGATCTTCTTTGGGCTCTGCTAAACCTCAAGACCTAAGAAATAATGCATTAGGCCTAGGTCTTTCATCTCAAACTTTGTAGTGAGCTTCTTCTTATAATTAATGATGAGATTTTTTTCTCCAGTTAATAATAAGTCATCCACATACAACAACAATACAATTGGCTCATCATTCATAACCTTGAAGTAAAGGTTAGAATCGACTTTACTCTTGGTAAAGCCCAAGCTCATCAGGAAACTGTCAATTCTTCCATACCAAGCTCTAGGATATTTCTTTAATCCGTACATAACCTTCTTCAACATGTAGACATGAGTCTTTTTTTCTTCAAATTCAAACCCTTGAGGTTGTTCTATATACACTTATTCTTCAATGACACCATTTAAGAAGGTTGTTTTTACATCCATCTAGTGTAACTTCCACTTCATCTTAGTTGCAAGGGCTATGATGGTTCTGATAGAAGTGTATCTGGATATAGGAGAAAACATCTCTTCATGGTCAATTCCTTCCTTTTCAAAAAATCCACGAGCTATAAACCTTGCTTTATGTTTTTCAATACTTCCATCATTAACATGTTTTATCTTGTATAACCATTTGGAAGATACCACATATTTTCTCTTTAGTCTAGGAACTATTTCCCATACATCATTCTTTAGAATGGATTGGTATTCTTTTGTCATGGCATCTACCCATTCTTTCATCTGAATGGCTTCTTCAAATAAAGTAGTCTCTTTTTCTATGAGATCACACATCAAAACCATATAACTAGAGAATGACTTAGGTTTCTTGACTTGTCTCATGGTTCCTTATGGGGAACCACACTTCTCTCTATCTTGAATAAGTTCCCTCGCCCAAGCTAGTTTTCTCTTGTGAGAGATCGTCATCTAGGGATGTTCTTGAGATTCTATCATATCATGATCTTATTGAATATCATCATCAGGGGAAGTTGTGACTTCCCTCACTAGTTCTGTAAGTTTGGGAGCTACAGGTTCTTCTTCACATACGTCTTCAAGATAGTATCTCCTTGATTTATTGAGTGTTGCATCTTAATCAAAGGTTACATCTCTATTGATCTCAATATGATAGTAACCTGGTATATAAATTTTGAAGGCCTTTGAGACCTCATAGTATCCAACAAATATTCACTTCTTTCCTGAAGGGACTGGCTTGGTTCTCTTCTCTTTCAGAATGTGTACAAACACTAGACAACCAAATATATTGAGATAGATGACTTATGGCTTCTTTCTGGAGAACATATCTTTAGAGTTTTTGAACCCAAGTGCACTATGGGATAATTTGTTTTGTACATTCACCGTTGTTCTTGCTTCTTCTTCCCATAAGTGCATTGGAAGATCTTGATCATGGACCATAATCTTCATTGCTTCCATTATAGTTATGTTCTTTTTTTCTACCACACCATTTTGTTGAGGATTGTAGGGAGTGGTGAGCTCCCTCTTAATCTCGGTATCTCTGCAAAAGCATACAAACTCTTTTGAGGTGTATTCTCCTCCATTATCAAACCTGAGTATCTTGATTTTTCTTTAAGAGAGATTCTCTATCAAGGCTTTGAATTCCTTGAATTTTCCAAACACTTCATCTTTTGATTTGAATAAGTAAACCCATGTCTTGCGAGATTAGTCATCAATAGATGACACATAGTATACATACCCACTAAGATAGGTTGATGGCATTGGGCCACATACATCTGAGTGGATGAGATCCAAGACTCCTTATGCTTTATTGTCTCTCTTCAGGAAAAGATTCTTTATGTTATTTCCTTGTGCACATCCCTTGCACACACCTTCATGATCAACCTTGAAATCCGATAGACCTGTAATTTCCTTGCTCACATATGATAATGACTTGTAGTTTATGTGAGCTAGTCTTCTATTCCAAAGTTCACATGGACTCTCAGTGGAGTGAGTCAAGGTTGCATCTGACTGACCTTTTAATTTATACTTGCCACCTTCTTCTGTTCCAATAACAATTGCAACTTCTATGGTTTTTCCTTTAGGACACATAAGGACTTCACCATCTATGAATGCAACCCTGAAGCATTTATTATCTAAAGCTAAGATAGAAAGAAAATTCTTCGTCAAACCTGGTACATATAGTACATCCTTCATCTTCATTGGGGTCCCTGAATAAAGTTTGTAAGTGGACTCTTCCACTCCTTTGATAGGGTACTGGTAATCATCTCCAAGTGGAAATTTCTAGGGAAAGTTATTTTCTGTGAGGCTAGAGAGAATGTCTCTCTGACCTGTCATGTTCTTAGAAGCACCACTATCTATGAGTCAAGTATCCTCTCCAGGTGACACTAATCCTGAGAGGGAAGAGAATAAGACATGGTCTTCAATATTTTATTTAATAATCTTCATGGGTGGCTCATAATCTTCAACTACATGGGCATGGTGTCTTTTGTTATTTCTCTTCTTGTACTCTTCTCTTCTAGATGGATAATTCTTAGCAATATGTTCCATCTTGTCACAATGGTAACATTGATAAGAGGAGAAATCATTTTCTCTTCTTTGACCTTTCTGAAACTTCTGGAATCTCCTTGGAGGGTGAGATTCTTTATGGGTGAATCTATTTGGGGAGTGAGACTCCTTATGTAGATGGGTCTCCTTATTGAAGTGAGACCTTCTCTTTCCTCCTTTAGAATGAGCATCTAGATATTTATCGTCATCCCTTAATAGTACTGCTTCTCGGTTAACTACTCTTTCTTCTTCTTGAACACATTCTTCCCAAAGACTATCAAACTATAGTTTCTCCTTTCTGGCACAAATGGTTTAGATGAATGCATCCCAAGGTCTTGTGAGACCATTAAGATCTGTCACTATGAGTTCATATTCATCTAGGGTATCTCCAATTGCTTCTAGTTGTTCCTTGAATTGAGAGATCCTAGAGAAATAGTCATGAATTGTTTCTCCTTTTTGCATTTTTGTATTCTTGAGTTGAGTTCGCAAGTTCATCTTATGTTTATCATTTCTTCCTTCATACAATCTAGTTAGGGCATCAAAAATTTCTTTTGGGGTATTCTTAGATGCCACTTGAGGGATCAAGTGATCTTTGATAGAGCCTACAATGATTCTTTTGGCCCTAACCCTGTCCTTCTGGTACTTTGCTTTAGTTGTAGCATCTGCGGGTTCTGGTACATTTTCTTTGATGAATCTTGCAAGGTCATTCTCTTCAAGAATGAGTGTAATCCTATATTTCCAGGTATGAAATTTTTGCACACCTTCTAACTTATCAACAAGCTTGGTGTTTGCATACATCTTGACTTGGAGCTGGGAAAATGACCAAAAATTGAAAGTGCTCATAAATTAAATCTAAACTTACAAGGATGCGCACTTGGCTGAGGCGAGTAGGATGGTGCAATCTATTTTCAGAAAATACAAATTTTACCCCTTCAAATCGAATTAGCGAAAATTTGGACGGGTACTTCTGGTACTGGTTCTGGTTTCCTAGTTTTCTGGTTTTCTTGTTTTCTGGTACCATCAAAAAACTAAGGTTTCACTTCCCGGAGGTTCTGGCCACAGAAAAGGTGCACTCAATCTTCCAATAAGTTCGCTAGGATAGGGTTTTCAGCGAAGTGAATCAGATGATAAATTGTATTTTTGAATTCAAGATAAGTACATTGTGATACTTGTACTCTATGTTGATGACTTAATCATAACAAGAGATAATGAAACACACATCAAACAAGTTAAGGAAGAACTTAAGGCAGGGTTCAAAATGACTAATTTAGGGACACTTCATTATTATCTTGGAGTTGAAGTATCTCAACATCCTAACCAAATATTCCTTAGTCAAACTAAGTATGCCACTGAATTGTTAAAGAAATTTGACATGGAAGATTGTAAACCTTCTCTTACCCCCATGGAGCAAAAATTGAAACTTTCAAAATTTGAAGGGGGGGAATTGGTAAACAGTACAAAGTATAGGCAATTGGTTGGAAGTCTCATTTATTTGACAAATACTCGACCATAATTGTCATATTTAGTCAGTATACTTTCAAGGTTTATGCAGGAACCAAGGGAAAGTCACTGGAATTCAACAAAAAGGGTACTAAGATACATTCAAGGTACAAAATACTTTGGTCTTATTTACAAAAGGAACAAAAAATTTACACTTGTTGGATATTCATATGTTGATTTTGCAAGTGACATTGATGATAGAACATCCACTTCAAGTTATTTAATGAATATGGGTTCAACAACAATATCTTGGAATTGCAAAAAGCAGACAAGAATTTCCAGTTCTTTAGCAGAGGCAGAGTACATACAATCTTGGGAAGCATCATGAGAGATTGTATGGCTACGAAGAATTTTACAGGATCTTGGTGACACTCATACATCACCAACTACCTTATTGATCGACAGTTAGTCAGCAATAAAGATGGCCAAGAATCCAATATTTCATTCAAAGACTAAACATGTCGACACCAATTACCACTTCAATAGATCGCTCATCATCAAAGACATCATCAAGCCTCAGTTTTTTCGTCTGAATATCAAACTTTAGATATTTTTACCAAACCTCTTGGTAGAATAAAGTTCACTAAGTTTAGAGATGAACTTGGTATTTGTAAAAATGAACTTTTGGATTAAAGGGGGGATTGTTAGCCTCATAATCCTAAAGTTTTATAGTCTAATTATTTTCTAGTATAAATATTTTTAGAAATTAGTTTATTCTAGTTTGTTAGGATAAGGACACCTAGCTTATATGTAAATGACACCTATCATACTCATGTGATTGTGTGAGTGGTTTTTCTCCTAGATTTTAGTTTAGAGTTGAACTATATAAACTAGCTCCATCTTCAAGTGAGGTTAAGTAGTAGATTATGAGTTCTCACTTTAGATTGTAATCACTTTTTCCTTATAAATAAAATTGCATGTCTGAGGACACTTTGTCAACATCAACAACAATATCTGCTCCTCATGGGACAGATTCAATGTCTTATTCTCCCCCGACCATGTAATAAACCTTATTGTATATTACTTTTAATGTTGTTTGTATTAATTATATTTTCAATGTTAAGTCACATTCATTGTCTAAATACATGACTATATTCATTTGTATGTATTTATGCACGCTATTGTTAACCTATTTTGGCCATCGAATAATAAATAAATGAATATTGAATATATATATATTAAATGAATATTGAATATATATATTAAATGATTATTGAATATATATATTCTTATATATATCTTATGTATCATTGTAATTGGCATAAGAGCCATGTTGAGCCTGGAAGCCATGTATTTTTCACTTACCAATGTTGCCAACACTCCCTCCACGCTGGAATTGAGTGAAGATCTTAAACAATTTTGTGTGGGCCTTGTAATTCAAGTAACTGTTGCAATAAATGCTTCGTTGGATGCCAAAATTGACAAATTGAACCAAGGATTAGAAGAGTGAAATAGAAATTACAATGACATGAGAATCAAGATCAAAGCAATAGCGATTGGGAATAGGAGCCCCGATAATTTAGAGAGTCCACACCAATAAATATAAATAAAAAATTGGACGGTTCACCAAGAAGTTTGCATGATTCTTCTTCAAAGAAATATGAAGTGTCACTGATGGAACCTAATCAACCATATAATCTGAAAGTGCAAGAGCTTCACAATGAGCTCACCAAGCGTGGCCTTGATACAACGAGACAAAACCCTGACCTAACAAATTGACTTAATGCTACTATTATCGATGAATTGAAATCAAAGGATGGAAATGATCCCCATCTTAAGATGTCAAACATGGAAGTGGATAAGAGGAGAGAGAACAATAACTGTAAAACGAATTCCATTGATGAAGAAAATATAGATTCAGTAGTGGGTGGACAGAAAATTCACAAGCCACCAAATAAGCAATCCCTCGAAGAAGACGATAAAGATAGCAATACTTTCAAAAAGGATGACCCAGTGAAAATGGCACATACTCTCAAAGTGAAAGAATTTCATAATGAGCTTGCTAAACACATCCTTGATGCTTCTGGATGGAATTCTAATTTGGTAGTAAGACTTGAAAAAGCTATTATGGATGAAATGAAGTCAAAGGATGGAAACATATCCACTGGAAATATAGACTCGGAAGTGAATGGGGAAAGAAACAACATGCCCT
>SNQJ01S0182029.1:0-19189 GCA_010110895.2 Picea sitchensis | reverse complement strand
AATGTGGAGTATCTTCGAGTTGGTCTTAAAGGGACGAATCCAAGCAAGGCCAAGTGGATTGAGGTTGGAAGGGTGAGGGAACTTTACCCTCATCTTCACATAGACTGAAAATAGTCTTTTGGAGGTCCAAAAGCTTCTCAATGAGGAGGTGTGATCAGGGGATCAAATTTTGCTCAAAAATTCAAAGTGCTCAGAATCGCTTCAAACTGGACGAGAGCGTAGGCCTTGTCGTTGCGAACCCAATGCAACTCGTTTCATCTCAAATGGACATCGGGAGCGAGAGATATTGCAATCTGTTCATAAAGTCAAACAGGGAAAAAAAATGGTGCTGACTGTACAGTCCGTACAGGCTGACGTGGCAGAGTCGTACGACCGTACATGTGGTGATGTGGCAAGCATTTGTTGGTTGACAGTTGGTCGAATGGGAAGTCGACACGTGGCACTATTTTGGGCAAGTGATTGGGTGCCACATGGCACCCCGGTATTGGTTGTTTGGTCTGTTGTCAAAATGTATTGGAGTCTGTGGGGTTCGACCCCCGGACCTCCCCACCGTATAAGCTTTGTCAACATCCACCCGACCGTTGCACCACCACTTGTTCCTTATTACATATGTGTGCTTTATTTTATTTAAGTTCACATATCATTGTATATGGCGGAAGGTCGGGCCGGGGCTTAGCCCCGACCCGTGGTTTTGTTCCATAACATATGACCAGTGATAATATTGCGCGCGGGGGTTATGATGGATGGAGCCCCTGGTCGTGGGTGTTTATATATATATTGCATACAGAGTGTATTGCAAACAACCATGTGACCACACGTAGCGCGGGGGGGCTTAAGTTTGGTTTCAAACGGTTGGCAACGGTTAAAGCTCGAGGTCATATTGTAACTCCCCATGTGCCCAGGTGCTAGGCGGTTAGGGGCTGTCATGCCCATAACCATCCTATAGTTTGCATCATTGGCACGGTTGCGCCCGATACTAGGTTTTTACTCTATATATTGCGTGTGTGCCAGGTTCATTTGACAAGGGGTGCGTTTTGTAGATGCAGAGACAACAAGCTTGAAGGGGGGACTTCTAGGAGGCCTAACTTCTTCGTTTTTCGACTGATTGAGGTGCTGAAAAAGCCCAGCTAGGGGTTTTTGGATGCTCTGAAGCCATTGGAGCAGTCGGTTGGTTAGTTTGAGCATTGTAAGACATGTTTTTGAGCACTTTGAGAAATTAATAATAATGATCCATTGGAAGCTGGACCAGGAGATGTAGCCCAAGAGAAGGGTGAACTCCTTTATCAATTGTTGTGTTTTATGTGCTTATGTTCATTGATTATGCTGTTGTCTATGTGTATTTTGCATGAGTAATCCCTTAATTTATGTGTTGAAAAATTGATCCATTTGCTTTAAACACACAACATTTACATTGCAATAATTTCAAGATTTTCAAGTCTTCTTCATTTTTAGATCATTTTCTTGGTCAAATAATCTGAGTGCCTCTTTCATGAAATATCATTCTTTTTGTAGGTTTGGATACCATTGATCTTTCTTGACGGGTTGGATTTGTGGTATTCTGGGGCATTGAGTTCTCAATCATCGTTGAATCTCATGATAACGTTTAGATTTTTAGTATTAAGCACTCCATGCTTGGGTACCATTTGTAGAGGGTTTATTGTTCTTTTGTTTCTTAATTTTTTCTAGTGTGATCGACAATCCTCCAAGGAATGATCACCAACTCTGCATACATTACAGATATTTATGTTGATTTTATCTTTGACTGGGAAGTCAGGACTCATGTGGTCTTCCTTTAGGTAGATAAAGCAATAGGATCTATTGAATCTTCCTCAATTGTGTCCTCCTTGACCATATTGACCATGGTATTTACCTCTATATCTACCTCTTCCTTGATATCCACCACCTCAGACTTAATAGCCACTTCCTCTTCCTTGGTATCTACCTCCTCTTTCACCTTGATCCTAACTCTTCTTTTTTTATTGTGCATGATAGACATTATGATAGTTTGACTTAGTTTGGCCATTGAGATGGAATTCTTTGGTTTTTTGGGTGGTTAATTCCTCATAGATGGCACACCATTTAGGTTTTCCATTTTTCAAATTATTTGGGTAGTCCTTAATGGTGTGATTTATAATGACCTGACATATTTCATAGTAGAATTCAGTATAGACCCGACGAGCATCAACTTATCTCTCGTTTGGTTTGAGATATTTACAATAATATTTGGTGTGTTCCTCATTCATGCGTATTATACACCAAATATAACTTTGACAAATGATGAGGTCTCAAAGTGACTTATGCAATATTTTTAGTTTCTCTTTGAATTTTCTATCTATAGTTGGTATGGTCTAGTCTTTGTCGGATTCTATATGTTGTGATTTATTCATGGCATCCTCACAAGTTTGCATTTCATCCATTTTTAAGGGTGCACAAATGTTTTCAAGGAGTCCTTCCACAAACTATTGTACTAGCAACTCCTTTTCAATTGTGTGAGGGATCTGACTAAGTAAATCTTTGAATCTCTTGTTATTCATGAGAGAATCACACGGAATTTGGCATTTGTTTGATTTCTTTGAGCTTTTGGGCAGCTAAATGTTTGACATCTTGTGTTTTGAAAAAGGACAATAAGTTGACTTGAATTTTTTCTTTGGTTCTTGTTTGATATTTTTTTAATTTCATGAACCATGTTAGGGATCTTTTTCTAAGATCTCTTGTAAACTATTCCTTCTACTTTGTTTCATATGCAATTTCCATATCATCCCAATACTTCTCATATATAAACCAACGTCACTTGGGATATTCATATCCCTCATAAAGAGGTAAGTGAGGATGCATATTATAGAGGAGGGTTTTGACTTTGACTGATGTTGACTTGGTGGGCTCGACTACGTTCCTAACACAATTGGATGTGTTGACTAGTTTAAGTGTTCGATTGGTTTTCTTGGTTGTATGTTGTCTTTATTAACTTGTTTGTTTCAACTGATGGGACTATTGCATATATTTGACACTCCTGGTCATTATACTTAGTAAATTTTATTTCATGTAGCCATGTCTCTTCATCACAATAGTTGGTCATGTCTATTTGTTCTTCTTCTTATTGTAAATTTGGAAAGGGACGAATAGCCATGAGATCATTAATATGGAGAAGTATATTATCATCATCTTCCAAACTTACCCAATTTCCTTTATATGGGGGAAGTTGAATCCAAAGTATATTGATAAACTGACATTGGTCATCTAGTCGATGCCACACCAAAGAAAGGCCAATATCTACTCATAAACATTGTAGGAGGAATTATCTTACTCTAATACTTGTAGAGTTGGATTTAGAGACCCTCTCATTGGTAGCTGGGTCTGACTTTATAATTCCATAGTTTACACATCATCTATCAATTGAAGGGTTCCAAATCCAACCTCTACCAACTTCAATTCTTCGTTCAACATAGGAACAATCATGGCTACTCTTGTCGCATCGAGTTAGTTTTTTCCATACTCAGATCAACCCAACACTCCAACGACTTGTTGATCTTTAGGTAACTCTCTATGAGATTGATGAGGATCAAAAACATCATGCATCTCCGCTCTTTTCTTTTCTCCTTTGTCCCTTTAAATATTTTTCAAGTCTACCATTGGTTTGTGGAATTTCATTCTTCTTTTGGTTATTTTCTTTCTTTCTTCATCCAATGCTTATATTCTCTTTGTTTCATGCTCAAAGTCCTCCCTTTTCTTGGAATTTTTGTAGTTCTTCTTGATTGTATAGATACGACCTTTATGGTTTCTTCACTTATTTTTAGGAATATCACGAATAGTTACCCCCCCCCCATCACTTACTCAGTTCTTACTCAAGGTCAATGATGGAAACACAATCAATCATGCTCATTTTTTGTAGAATGATATTCTTCTTATTTGTTTTCTTCGACATTCCATGAGTCTCACATTCCTATTCTCATGTTTTGTAATTGATGTTGATAGGAATTCTTAAAGGATTTATGTACTCAACAATGTAGCCAACTCCTTTGTCAATTTATAATTTATACAACAGAGTCTGGTGCTTTGTAGGAGGTTGGCCGTTACTAGATTAGCCATTAGAAAATTCGTTTAACATCGATGGAGTTGATGTGCATCCTTCATGGGATTCATGCAACATGCTCAATGTGCTTCTTGATATCTTCAAGTATTTCTTCGAGAAAGTTTTCATGAGTTTTTGTAAAGAACTGAGCCCTAGCCTATGCGAGGATTAACCGATTTCTTTTGGAATAACTCTTAAAGTATTTTTATAGTTTCCTTTTCCACCACTCACATATCTCCTCTAAAATCAACATCTATGTATGCATGCAACTATCATACAATGAAGTCTCGATTCGCATGATACCAACAATAGAACCAATGTTGTAATATAAGGGATTACATAGGACCGTTACCAACAAATGCATACACATATTATATATAAAGTAAGATATAGTAATATACACACATGAATTAATGGGGAGGTAGAAGAGGAGAATATTAATTGGGTAGAGCAAACAATATGTATATTTTTATTATACCGTCGAAACCACTATCTCTCATTACATTCATGATTACATCTATTTATACTATGTATAGCTTCTATTGTGAGAGTTACAATTGATCTAACTACCACGGATTTGGTCAGCCCAATAGCGGTTGATCAACTCGACTCCTAATTGACTTCTTCGAAGTCAATTGACAAATTCCTTAAATTGAGATAGAATTACCTAGATCGTGAAATGGAAATATATATGATGGAAACTCCCTCTGATCTACACTTGATGTTCCAAGGTCTTTGAGTTCAATGAAAGGTTTGGTAAAAGAATTAAAATAGCAGGTAAAATGCGTTTTTACCTATATATATTTTACCCACTCTTGTATAGTTTGAAATGCTTTTTACTCATTATTATGAGTTATTTTTCCAGATTTAATAACTAACATGGTTTTCTTAGATTGTGCTTGTGTTTTTTTAGATGTGACAAAGTTATAACATCACTTAAGTGGTGTTTTTCATCACATTGTTCCACATTGATCTGGTTCAACAAGTAATGGACTCAAAATTGTCATATAGGTTAGATTTCCCACCTTGCATTATGCATTATCATTTTCTTTCTCCAATTTTCCCTATGGTCAACACCACCAAGTTGCGACATGAATCCTTCTTGATATTTAAAGTGTCTTAATTTGTGTGGTATGAGTAAATCCCTACAGATCATGGGTTCCCTAGTTAGAGCCTTAATTTCCACTTTGGTTCCCATGTTAAAGTTATTCATAGGCTCGAGAGCCCTCTTATCCTCACCATGAATTTACATCAAAGTTGCATGAATTCATCTCAACAACCTATTACATTACATGTCCACGAGGGAGCTCCCATATTTATGTTTTGCATTTGTGTATTATTGCATTTAGCCACTACGCCTTCTTTTTGATCCTAATTTCCGACTTCAATTCACCACCAGTTATTTACTATGTATGGATTCTCTTCAATCGCTTGCCTTTGCATCTTGGAACCCTATCTCTGGAGAAAACATCCTAATGAAATTCCATAGCATGCACATCATTCATGCATCTTGTATAGAATGTTCCATGCTTTGGAACTAGTTTTACTTTCATGTGGCACTCATTTCCTCCAATTGTAGAACGATTTTTATGAAAGAAATACACAAAATCAAATATTATAAAGGAGGGAAAGAACAAATATCTTCACTTTTGGTGGATCAAATCATGAGTTATGTCACTTTCAAGATTTATAACATGAAAAATACACAAAAATCAAATATTATAAAAAAGGAGAGGAGGGAAAGAACAAATATCTTCACTTTTGGTGGATCAAATCATGAGTTATGTCACCCTTGAAAAAAGCACCAAGTTGTGAGTCACTACTCAACGAGTTGGATTTTAGTATTACCTTAGGAAGTTGAACCTTGATTTTTGAGTTGTTTACTACTCTAGCTAGTTACTCTTCTATTCATTATGGATATTATGTTGATTTCCTTCTCTGTCAAAGACTTATACCATTATTCCACTTTGCGTCAGATGTTTCCCAAGTCACCAATGTGTCATGCTTATGTTCAAGGGTTGTTATTAGCCTCTGTCAACCATCCCTCGAGTTTCTTGACTATCCATGTCATCCTTCCCAGTTATCAATTTCTTCTTAGCTTCATTAGTATCTTTTTTATCTACTCATGCTAGTGTGGAAGGTCCCCATTGACTTCTTGTTGGTGAGTCATCACTTATTGACTATGCCACATTTCTTTAAGATATTGAACTAGAGACAATATCACCCTAGGCCTATTTTCATCATTGGTAGGTTACCTTGTGCTCAACAGATGACATCCCATCATTGGTAATTGATTGAGTAGTTTCCCATGTGTTCGACATCAAGACCATTATTCACATATTGGGATACATTTTGTACCTTGGTTTCCATTTTGATCATTTATGGAAGTTCTCACCTTTGTCAATAGATTTCATTATCATTCATTGATCATAGGGTCTCTTCCATGTGTTATTCCATCCGATGCAAGTGAGAGACATACTCGGTGGTCTGTTCTTCCATATTTCATTAGAGACCTTTCAATCATTTCCCTTATGTTTTTTCATGTCGGATGATGGGGGATATCTTAATTCCCTCCTTCCAATGGATATATTCTCATCAAATCCAACTCATTTTCTTTGGGATCGAAATCTAGAGATTTCATAGTACCTTGGGGATTGTAGTCATCAGTGGTTGGATCCCTCAATGTTCACAGTGGGAATACATCAATGCCTCTCTATCAATAAATTATGCAAGTGTTCAACAACAACAATTTTTTTCACACTTTCTAGAATGTGCTAGGCACCTTGACACCTAATGACCATTATCAATATTGGTGGGTTGTCTCACATTTATTAACGGTATACATCAATGAATAGTAATCAAATGGTTTCTCACATGTTTGACATCAACTCATTTATTCACATGGTGAAAATTCATACCTTTGATGAGTTTGTATTGAATACCTTGGGCCATAGTAGCATCTCCTCTTTATGTTGTTGCCTAAGTTATGCAAGATAATACCACTCATCCATATGACATTGGTACTCTTGGGGGATCAATTTGTTCATCTCATTGTTTTAGTTATCCTCTCAATGTATAATGAGACATAGATCCAGTTTTTATTTGTTTATGGCTATGATCTAGTTTGACATGGATCCACCATGTATCTTTTTATGGCCATGATCTATGATTTTTATATATAATTCATGGATACATAATGCACTTCATTTATAAGCCATTATTTTCCACACCTGAGCATGGGTATTCCCACCTCATGAAGAGATTCATATAATTCCTTGGTTTTTATTGCAGGTACTTTCCTAATCCAAAGTCTATTGAATGCCACATGGCCCCACTTCGTAGCTTCCTCTATGGTATTACAATAATTTTTTTCCATCATCTCCCCTTCTAACCTCATTCATTAGGGGGCTTATTTTATAACATATTTTTCCACCCTCATGGCTTAGATTCCTTTATTTGGCCATTGTCCCCTTCGTATTGACCCCTTGCAGCTTGGGCCCACTCTAAACTCTACCCCAAAAAAATCCTTATCAATCCACACACTCTTTTTCCTCATATTATGAGTGTGTACAAACCATTTTCCTTTAGAAAAGGTGCATGTACCTTAAAAAATGGCTATAGGGGCATATTTTATAACATATTTTTCCACCCTCATGGCTTAGATTCCTTTATTTAGCCATTGTCCCCTTCATATTGACCCCTTGTAGCTTGGGCCCACTCTAAACTCTACCCCCAAAAAATCCTTATCAATCCACACACTCTTTTTCCTCATATTATGAGTGTGTACAAACCATTTTCCTTTAGAAAAGGTGCATGTACCTTAAAAAAATGGCTAAAAAGTATAAATTTTGGGAAAAATACGTGCTCCTAAGCAGGGTTTATAGAAAAAATATAACTTCTTCAAACTCGTGGAAAATGGTCTCAACCATATTGAATTGGTACAAAAAGAGGCCTAATGGAAGGAAAATCTAGCATAGAAAGAGAGATAAATCCTATGCCAGAGTTATCATCTTGCCCAAAGTAGTCAAATTCAATCATATCCCTATGGTTTTTATGACCATCATCTCCCAATAAACCCCTATTTCCTTATTTTTATCTCCCTTTCTTCTTATAAGGCCTAAAACCTCCTAGTTTCCTTTTCCTCACACTCACACAGAGAAGAGAACTGGATTTTAAGCAATCTTGAATGGCCTCGGGAACAGAGGAATCTAGACAACAATGACCGATAGTTCCAATAGTGAGGTTGGTTATATGTTTTATGTATCACTATTAATTTACTTTAATAAAATGAATTATCTCTTCTTTCTCCTTCAAATTCCTGTAATAATTTCATTAATTTGTTCTCCTTTCTATATTATGATGTGGTTCTAACTCACTTGATAGTAGTTATTTCATATTTATCATTGTTTCTGCCAACAATTTTGAGGAAGGTGTTTTATTCTCTATGTACAAGTCTCCAAAGTTGAATAGGAGTGAATATGATTAGAGTGAGGCCAACTTACAAGACTCACCTCCACCCACATTTAACCAAAGAGTTTCCCTCGTAACTAACTGGTAGTTACATAAAGATCATTGTAGGATACTTTAGAGAAAGAATTATATTATTATTTGAATTCTCAGTTAATGGTCTACCCTAGCCATAGGATGGATTTTATCCACAACAATACTATGGATCTATGCATAACAATGTCATGTTTTCCCATCAAATTCTAAGAAACGCAAATATTCAAAATCATAGGAGGCTCTTTAAGGACTTACCTTGAGACTGATCTCAAGACAATCAAGAAGGAAAACACCTTAGTGCTAATAATTTACATTGAAATGGACATTTCCTAGGGTGTTCCTGATCTTATCATGATAGAAGCTAGGGAGAAACATTTCATGTGGGCTCTAGATTAAAATAATGTACCCTCCCAATGCACCCACTTTTGTTCTATGTCATTTGAAAAATTTTCGTTCTATACAACATGTTGGATTACTATGGGTGAATCAAGAATAGAGGAATTTAATCCTTTGTAACCATAAATGAAAGTAAGTTATATCAATGTAGCATTAATATCCAATAGTTTCGGAGTAAATAAACAATGAACAAATGAGCAATCATATGCATACACAGTACAACGATGTTTTTACATGGAAACCTAAAGCCGAGAAAACCACATAATGTTTTTCTATATGTCTTTAATAATTCCATTCATTGGAAGCTGTGGTCCAACTTCCTTTTTTACATCTACAACCGAAGGAGGCTGCCCAACTCCTAGTTTCGGCCTACAACCGAGGGAAGCTCCAAATTCCTAATTCTTTGGCTACAACCAGCTGAGGCTACAACCTATGTTCTCCATTCATAAACCTGGCGGTTACAACCACTTGTCCTTTCCTCATTCAACCACCCTAAAATATAAGTAGAATGATAGAACCATTGTCACACTATCAATGTGAGATATACCGGATGTAAACCTATTAACCAACCCCACTCAAACAAATCTATGTCAACATGTACCAAACAACCTAGAATCAAACATGTACCATAAACAAGTGCATCAACCATGCACCAACCCATATACCTCAACCTCGTATTTTCATCAATGAGGCATCAACCATGCACCAAATATGTACCAATCATGCATCAAATACACATAAACTATGATTCATCAAGATGTACTCAACATCATCAAATATACACTCTATGTATGTGCCAACTCACACCACTTGTCTCAACCATGTACTCCAACATGTACCTCAAACCAAAACTCTCATCAATTTATCATCCAAATCAGATTTGGATAACTCCCATAATAGACCTAGTGTATATCATCACATACCTACAAATCTTCCTTAACTTTAACAACAAGAGACAACATCTTCATCAAACTTTATTTTAGTCTCACATGACTAATTTTAGGATTAGCCAACAACAACCCTAACTTGAAATAATCATAGCTATGTACTTGTAATGAATAATAAAGATCAAAATAGTACAAAATCTTTCTCAATGTAATTTATGCAATTCCTCTAGGTTTCACTACTTGGAACCTCCTGTAAAAGGAGTTAGAAAATGGCATGCCTTGTTGAATTTAGCTATTTCAGAGAGAGAACTTGTAGAGCATGCCCTACATGGAATATTTTTTTTATGTATCTCAAAATAAAAGCAAATCCTAATACTACAGATCAGAATTTCCAACCAATAAGCACTGTTTGCCTAAATTGGACTTTTATGAAGAATTATGACATTTTTTATCTGAAACACCTGTTTTAGACTAGTTTCAGATAGCCAATAAACCCTATTTTCCATGGAGTGTAACTCCAAAATAAAAATGACCCACAAGCTGAAATTTTATCACAAACATTTGGATATGTTTCTCTAATGGCATCCATATTTCGTGGTCCAAACCATTCTATTCGGAAAAAACTTTACCTGGAAAATGGTGAGATGACCTTGTAAATAAACATAATGCTTAGAAAGCATCATCAAAAAAGAATTCAATTCTCCCTTGAATTTCAGCCTCTTTACTTCACCTTCCCTATAAATTAGGCTTAGATATCCTTTTAAGTTATCCTATCTCACTCTGTAGAAAGATCAATATTCTCAAGTTTGATTAAAATGAGAGATCCTTTCTCCTCTTATTTATACTTTTATGTGTAGCTTCCCAAGGGGTTACCTCTTAACCATCTTAAACCTACACTTTCCTTATTTTTAAGGCTAACCCAATTTCTAACTACTCATTCACTTAGTAATTTCTCCATTAAATTTTATTATTTAAATAATTTATTTTGTATCCATTCTTTGACTTATAGTACGTACTTCATGACTTAAATTTTTATTATTTAAATACCCCTTCTTGCAACCACTTTGGACTACTTTGACCTTTGGGGATTCTAGATGACATGAGGGTCTCCAACTTTCATGGCCATAAATCTCTAACTGGTGAAGAGTTTGATGTTCACATACCACTAGAAATGGAATGACATTTAATATTCATATAGAATAGTATCACCTTCAATATATTGTTAAAACTCATACCATTATACATCAAACAAACTTGGGTCCCATCTAGATGACTCCATGAGGGTTCTCCAACTTCACATGGCCATAACTCTCTAACCTGTGAGGAGTTATGTAGTGTTCCACATAACACTTGAAATTGAACACATGTACTATCCATATAGAATAATCTTACTTACAAATATATCAAACTGTGTACCATTTTCAAACAAACTTGGGTCCATTTACCCAAACCTTTGTGCTACCAAATTTTCTAATGGATTCTCTTATTCATGGTTGACATCAATGAAACCTGCAACCAACACTCAACACAACAAGTGCTCAAAACTTGACAAAGAAATGAATTTGTAAATGAACCTTTGTAATTTAGGACAAACCTTAAAAGTGGTAATAGAAATAGGGAAGTTAAAATGAAGGAAAGGCATAGCACGCTGTCAAAACTAACCTCTAGTTTATGTATATAATGAAAATAAGCCACATGAGCATATCTCAGCCTATAAGGATCGCTAACATACCTAAGAGTGTAAGACTCAACTAACTTCCCCAAGTGTTCCAATTACTCCCAAAAAGGAAGAAACTTGACATAGAATTCACAGCCTCTCTATCAGCATTGAGGTTGGAAGATATGAACCAGGTGGTTACTTCCTTCCTTCCACATCAATTATTTTTAGCCTATGTAACTCCCTACTTTTTACCTCCACATCAATAATATATCACACTATATCTAAAGAAAAGGAAGCACTTTCTCATTTGATTCTACTAGAATTGGTGTCAACAAGCACTTCAATGGTTACTATAGGTAGGAAGTCTCATCTCACTCATCCTAAACAAGAATCAAAATGAAGGGTTCTATTAGGAAGACAACTCACTATAGTCTTTTAGTGGATGTCCTTAAATATAAGAGGTTTAAGGATGGCCTCCAAACATTGGTCCCTGAAAAGGGATTGTTTTCAAACACAACCCTACTATACTTTTATTATAATAGATGGTGTGATCAACACATGAAGTAAAAAATCATCTGAAAAAGTGTCTCTCAAACTGGATATTCCCGGCTAAGAGTTCTATAGTGAACTCTAGTGGATTGGGACTTCATTGACCCTCCTTTATGGTATTATTTACTTTAGTAAGTTCACAAAAAAATATTGCAGCTAACCCTTTTTCCCCCACCCTAAATTGCAATATGTATTTTCTCAATGTTTATGGTCCCACACATAGTAGGAAATATTTTCAGTATGACGTTGTATATTCTAGTATCTTGATATTGCCCCTCATTATTCTGGTATTTGACCCACACTCCACTTTCCATATTTCCAAATCATGGGGGACACAATCCCACTCTAATCCCTTATTGTATTACTTCCTAAATATCATGGACTAGAACTTTATGGTAAATGTTGATCCTACTTAGGTGGAACCCACTTGGTCTAGCAAGTGAGTTGGCCCCCAAGGCATATCCAAGAATCTCAATTGTCTCATTTTCAAAGAACCCCTTTTTATAAATATTAGTTCCTACAAATCCTCGATCATTAAAGAATCCTGGTCTAACCATCTACCTATCAAATTTGAGCTCACATTGAGTAATCACAACCCTCCTCCTCCTTTCAAATTTAACCTTCATTAGTTGACTTACAAAGAATGAAAATCCCTAATCCATAACAATTGGAGGGAACATCTGGGTGTTGGTGAGGAGCATGCAATGATCACCCTTAAGAGAAATCTCATCCACTAAAATACTATCACAAAGGAGTGTTCCAAAGTCATGTTTTAGTAAGATGATCAAGTCCTTCACACTCTGGATGAGAAAATAACAAAGCTCTAATGTACTATTGCAGTAGAGGATTTTAAATAGGACACTTTGATGGAAATTGACTCCATGAAAAAATAAAAGGTAAGTTTCCTTGTGTGGCAAGAGAAAAAGTGACGTATGAATATTTGGGTCACTTGGTTTGTAGAAGGGGCATGGCCATAAAAACAAAAAATCAACAAGAAATGGTTGGAAAATCCATTAACATAATATGGAAGGTCAAAGACAACATAGAGGCAGATTGTGTGGAATTTAACTCTTTTTATAAGGCTATAGTTCACCATTACAAATAAGTGCATGTTGAACCCCAAAGAGAAAACATTAGAGACATTATGGCCTCTACATCCTTCTTTAATGGATGGATAGATGAGGCTCAAAATGTTGCACTCATGAGACATGTATATTTGGATGAACTACTCAAAGTTTTGAATACTTTCAAGGAGGGAAATCCCCAGGATGGTTGAATTGTTGATTTTTTCATAGTTTTCTGGTATTTGTTAGGTCCAAACCTCTTGTATATGGTGGGGGAATATAATTCCTTAGGTAATGATTCAATTCCTCCTCTAATACAACTTTCTAATCATAAACATTTTGGTGAAAACCCCCTTGGTTTTGAGCATTACAAGCCAGTGTCTTCATATTTATGTATGTAAATTTATTTGAAATATCATTTTGATTCACCTCAAGTCAATCTACTCCAAGCACATCTCCCCAAAAAAGTTCAATTTTTTGGAAAATCATAATATCCATGAATCTATTGGTGTAGCCCAACAAGATTTACACACCATTAAAACCAAGTATCAAGTAGCCTTCACTCTTAATATCAACCTCACTAAGGAATTTAATGAATTAAATTGGATTTTCCTCAAGTTGATTCTTATCCAAGTGGACTCCTTCAATCCTTTCATAAATTGGGTACAATATCGCTACCATTATATTTTCTTTGCCATATTGATCAATGGATTGGCTTCACCATTTTCTCTTCCCTCTAAAGGTCTTTTCTAGGGTCTTTTAAAGGGTTTCCCCCTCATATTCTATTATTCTTGCTCATTAAATAGGCCCTCAACAAATATACCAAAATGAATGCCAAATGAGCACCCTAAAAGGAGTGAATATTTCAAACGCCCTCCATATCTCCCACATCATTTTTTGTTGATTAGAGCCTTGCTTTTGAAAATGCCAAATATTTAGAGGGAAAATGCATAGACATGATATTTAATTTGTTTTCCTCCTCCATGGGGATATATATATAAATCTTAGAAAACTTTCCATCTATTTTTTCCATGTCCCTTTATCCAATCCATTTAGGTTATAGACCGTAAATTTCATCCTTTTTCCCTTAGATATTTTGAAGTGTGCATAAAATATATTGGTTTCGTGTTGAAAGAAAACGATTACCATTTCTAGGATTGGTAACGGACAAAAAAAAATATAATATTTGGTCTACATTGTAATATATGGATCTCAATTGCAAGCAGACTAGTTCTCATCAAGATAATGCAAGAAGACAATCCATGTCTTTTGGTTTTCCTAGCTTACATCCCAAAATAAGCATCAAGAAGATAAGGAAACGATGCCTTTATTTCGTGGGGTCTATTAATAAGGATAACAATGGCATTCCCATCATCAAGTGAGAAATTATTTCATGGCCTAAGTTTGTTAAAGGTTGGGATTGAAGGAATTGGAATTATTTTGAAAAATAAACTTAACAAAATGGTGGAAAATAAATGAAAAACTAAAAATCAAAATGAAAAAAAAATCATTTCTCCCATAAAACAATAATTGAAAAAATATAAGTTTTTTGTTAAAGAAGAACAAAAAATCTCTTCAAATTTTAAAAATAGAAAAATAACTCAAAAGAAACAAAATTCAATAAAAATATTAAAACAAAATATCTAAAATAAAAAATATTTGACAAAAAATTAATATTGCCTAAAGGTAAAACTACATTGAATTTTTTTTGAAAATAAATGAAACAATAAATTTTATTTATAAATCAAAATAAAAATCAAATATTTTAATATATGGGCCATATAATTTATATAGTTACATATATACATGGGACTCGGGCCAGTTTTGTCAATGGGTGATTCCCAAAATGGGTCTGAACCAAAGTCATGTAAGTATTATAATATAACATATGTTATATTATAAACTTATTTGTCGCATCATGCCACTAAGCCAGTCTAAGTGCCACTTACACCCTTTCCATATATATATATATATATATATATATAACATACATCCCGGGAGTAATTTTAATGGTTAAGAACATGTGTTTCCTCTTAAGAGGTTACAAGTTCAAATCCAGAGGGGGGTAGGCATGATAATTCCACAATTTTACCACCAAATCACAGTGGAAGGGGATCCGTCCCACAAACAAGGGGGTCTCATACACCAATTCTATGTGGTTTGGTCATGACCTTAAAAAATGGATTATTACTATTATAAAATTTTAATTTTGTTTTAGATTTATGAATTTGTTTTGTTTAAATTTTACTTTTAAATTTTTATATAAATTTTTTTTTTTTTTTTTTTTTTTTTTTTTTTTTTTTTTTTTTATTTTAATGTTTTTAAATTTTGTATTAAAATTTTATTTTAGGTTTTTAATTTTTTTTTTTTTTTTTTTTTTTTTTTTTTTTTTTTTTTTTTTTTTTTTTTTTTTTTTTTTTTTTTTTTTTTTACCTTTTCTTAATTTTTCTCATTTTCTATATATATTTTTAATTTTGCTGGTTTCTTTTAGGTTTTCTTTGTTTTTAATATAAAATTGCATTTAAAATGTATTTTTTTTTTTAATTTTATTTTGAGCTTTTAATTGATCCAAAAAATTGAATTGTATTTTGTTGCTAAATATTTAAAATAGTTATTTAACCACAATTATTTTCTATGTAATTGAAGTAAAGGTAAAAATGTGTTAAAATTATATTTTCCACTATATTTAAAAAGTATTAGAACCATAACTTAATTAAGGACACATAATTACCTAGAAATATTAATTTTTAAAAAAATAAATGGTGTACAACATTTTTAACATTTTAACATTGGATAAAGCATGAAATATGATTAAAAACACCCATTGAATAAAAAATAGAAAAGTTTGAAAATAGATGAAAAAACAAGGTTGAGAAAAAATCAAACAATTTGAAAATAAATGAAAAACAAGAATTTAAAAAAAAGGGAAACTCAGATGAAAATTTTAAAATATCAAAAATCACCTGTGGCAGCAGGGAGGGTGCTACCTTTAGCACCATTTTTAAAAACGGGTAAAAACTTGATGATCTAAAAAAACAAGAACTCTATAGGGTTCTCAAGTATTGGCAACTATGTTATTTCCACAACATATCTAATGACAATGTTCTAGACTTCCAAAAAATGTCTCTACATATGTCTTCCCATCCAAGCTTAACTCCAACTCCTCTCTATGATATGGTTCATTTGTTACTTCACCTGTGGCTCAAGCCACACTCAAATTAAGGGATAATGCTAATGCTTGAGGCATGAAAATGATTATGATGGCTGATTTTGGGATAATGAATCATGATGCTTTGTAGTTATGTTTTCTTCCTTGTCTCACCTTGGTGGCCATTATCATTTTCTAGTCAAGTTGCTGAATGATGTCAAATAATTTGGGAAAAGTTGTATTATCGGGGCCTTAATAGGGGTAGCGTGTCCATATCCTCTTATCATAAACAACAAATTCCTATATGTTCTGCCATCCATTGGTCATTTATTTTGGTTGGGTGTTACACTCATAATCCTGAAGGAGAAGAAGGGGCCAAAAATACCCAAGGTTGATGTAGCTTATAAAAAAATATAGAAAGAGCAGTGCTACCCAATTCAAAATGCAAGGGAAAGAAACAAACAAGGAAAAAAAAAGTATAATTGGGAAAAACAAATCATGAGCTCCACCCCCTCATGAAGAGGCCATCACTCCAAGTCCTATGCAATGAATGAATATATTATAAAAGGACTTATTAAATCAAATGTAAAAATCCAAAAAAAGCTTAAATCTATAGCCATGCATGTATGCCAAGGCCTTTGAAAGATGTGTACCAAGGAAAGGGTATAGGACCCCCATAATTCCCTAAGTGATCCCTCTACAAAGGATCTCATGCAAATGAATATTATACAAGGCCTTGCATGTCAATGACATCCATCCCATGAAGTAAACCCCAATCCATCCATTATTATTGCACATACCCCTTGATAGGTTTCCCTAGAACATAACTATTGGTCTTGATACTCACACACCTAATAGGGGGTAATAATGACCCTCCCATACATAGACTTGGAAAATTGCCTAATTACCTTCCACTGCCTCTTATTCACTTTGCTTATCCTAATATTGGTGGTAGTGTTAGTATTCACCCTAGGGGGGGCCTGGAATTGATTAAGTCTTGCCTATGGATTCTTGGAGGCTATTGTGGAAGTCTCCCTTGTGTTGGATATCATTCCTTCACTAAAAAGAGAGAGGTTGTTTCCTAGGTGATAGTGGTGACATCTTCCATGTTCCACTTGTCTTAGTGCATTGTGAAGGCTTTCCACTTGGTGAAATATTATGTGGTAACACTTTGGTGTTGTTTCCAAGGAGAATTGAGTCATTCTCCTTGAAAAATATGAAGTCTATACTTCAACCTTTTTTTGATGTGTATACATCAAAGCCTAACCTAGTTTTTTCATCTAGTGACTCCATGACAAGAGAAACCAAGGGTTGAAATTACTAACCAAAGAACTTTTCATAGGTACACTAATCCTCCTAAGGTTTATAAGAGAAGAAGAGTTCCTTCAATTCTCCTACTATAAGAAATCTCTTTCCCAATCCTCTTGTAGCAACTCCATTGGCTTTGAAACAATGGGTTACCAATTCCTACAATGCATTATACATGTCTATAATTTGAGGTTTCTCTAACATGCTCTCGTAACATGCCTAACAAATTTGATAAATGGTTTCCCAAGTTTTATGGGAACAATGTCATTACTGTTGAATACCACATATCCTCCTTATATGGTGTTTTTGAACACCATCATGTCCCTAATGAAGTTGAATATGTAGTTATGAATCTTTTATCTATATCCTTGTAAGGAGAGGAAAAATCATGGTATAACAATCTACTTGAGAAGATCATTTAATCTTGGTAAGAGTTCCATTAAGATTTTATGAAGAGATGGGCCATAAGAAAATATGGTATATTTTTGTTAACTCAATTCAATGATATCAAGAAGAAATAAAATGAATCCATGAAACAGTTTGACCAAATATTTGATGCTCTTGTGAAACAAATCCCTAATGACCTTAGGCCAAGGGATGATGCCATTCTTTTACAATAAAATAATGCTTTTTATGGGAAATTTGGTTTTATGCTTATAGACAAATTCCCTGAGAACCTTGAAAAATAAAAAGAATGGCCCTCCAATATTGAGGAGAACATGTTAGCATCCAAGGTAGAACCTTTTCATGCACCAAGGGAAAAGGATGAATCCAAACTAAGTATTGTGAACAATGTTAACCCTATTTCAGATACAATAATGTCTCTTGAGAAAAAGTTTGATCAAATGACCACTGAAATTTTGAATTCCTGAGCTAATATCATGGATAGATTGACCATATTGGAAAACGAAAGGAGTCAAAATCAGAGCCCCCCTCCTACATCTCAATTCAACAACAATAGGTAACCTAGGAAAAACCAAGTATGGAATAGGAATAGACCTCCTCTCAAGCCAAGAGTCCCTAATACTCTTGCACCTTCTGATTTGGTCAATCAAGAAGACATCCCTCGGTGCTTTCCTTGTAATGATTATCAAATAGAATGGGAGTTCCCTAGAAATCAATTTCATGAAGAAACTGAAGGTCTTAATAATGGTGATTGTATGTGGATCGTATGAACCTTGTTGAAGATATGGATCCTATATATGCTTTCCATGGACAAAATTACATTGTTACAAGAGAGAAATTAGAGAAAATAAGGAAGAAAATTAGGGATGATACTAGGATAAAAAGATTAGATATGTTGAATTCCATGGAGGAAGAATCCAAGGAGAATCTTAGGAAAGAGAAATGCATACAATATTATAGAAGAAACAAAGCACATGTAGGTCCTCAATACAGTGATTCTCAACCTCCTCCTAAGTTGACTACCTATCCTTTTCCTTTGAGTACTAACCCTACTCCGTCATCAACATCTCATAAGAGTGATGATATATAATTAAATATTGATGTGACAATTTTTTTATCCAATATCAATGTCCTTGTACCCCTCAATAAATTGATCAATATCCCTTTGCAAATGGATAAAGTGAGAAAGTTTCATATCCT
>SNQJ01S0182028.1:36330-49014 GCA_010110895.2 Picea sitchensis | reverse complement strand
GAATTTATTTTTGTATTGGGCTTTACCCTTTTTATATTCTTTTTGGTTGTAAGCTTCTTCATTGTCACTATATTTTTCCTTGGGATAAGGACATTTGGAAGCAAGTGTCATTTTCCACAGTTGAATCATTTGAAATGTGATTTCACTTTGTATTTACCAGATCCTTTCTTAAGTTTCTTAATGAAGTTTGCTTCTTCCTCAACGAATTTTTCTTAGCTACTTTCATTCAATACATGTTCATGGTTTTTAGTTCCTTTTGAGACTTTGAAAGTTGCTTCACATTTTGAAGGTTTTTCTTATTGTTGGAGATACTTCACACACCCCTAGGAATTATTTTTCCTACGGTTTTCCCTATGTTTACTAGTCATTATTCAGTCTCCTATAGTCTAGGGAAAATAATCCTCTAGGAGAATATTATCTTCAATTCACACTTCAGTTTGATCAGTTGAGTGGAGTCTAGATGCCACATTGGGATCATCACCAGCTAATGTGTATTGTCCTTGGGATCATCACCAGACTAGTGCATTACTCATGATTCCCTGATCTCCTCCTCACTTCAATGTGTTTCAGTCATTTAACTGAATACTGAGAGACTAGTTAACTCAAACTAGGTGGCAGCTAACTCCTGTAACTACATGAGAGACTAGACTAGGTGGCATTTTACTCCTATAATTGTTGGTCTATGTCCAGATCACTCTAGACCACTAGTATGGTGCATTAGCTTCTCCTCCAGTGCGCATTATTTGAGTTATACAGAGTATATCATGTGTAAATTATCATTCATCCATTTGGTTAATGAGGATTCTTCCATTCTTTTTCTCTTGTTTCTCTTTTCTCATATTTTATCTTCAAACTGTGTATGTCATTTGCTAGCTAGATCTATTATGTGTAGGTTCAACACATGTACACTTGTCATGTTCTCATTTCATAGGTTGTGATAATCCCATGTAGTTCATCCATTGTGAGTTTGTCAACATTCTCTTGATCTTCCATGGTAGATACTTTGGGATCATATCTCATTGGGAGTGATCTTAGTACCTTTTGGACTACTATTTTTTCATCTAATTCTTCTCCTAGTCCTCTGATTGTGTTGACAATTTCATCTACTTTTAGAAGATACTCTGCAATGTTTTCTTCTTATTTTATCTTCAAGCTTTCAAACTTTCCTCTGTACATTTGAAGATTTGCTTGATTGACTTCAGCATCTCCTTCATAGATGATTTGTAGTTTGTCCCAAATCTCTTTTGTTGATTTACAATGCATGACTTTGATAAATACATTATTTTCTAATCCACCCAGAATTGCATTTACAACTCTTGAATTACCATTGTAGAGTTTCTTTGCAATTATGTTTGAAGGATCAGTTTCTAGTACATCATAACTCTTTATCACAGATAACCATACATCACATCCCAATTCCATTAGGTAACTTATCATTCTTATACTCCAAAATGCATAGTTATCTCCTTTGAATAGTGGAGCTCTATTTTAGGACATCCCTTCTTGTTGATCCATTGTGGCTTATTAGAATCTTCCTTCCAATGATTAGACTGTGATGAAGGAGCCTGCTCCGATACCAATTGTTGCAATATTGTTTAATACTGAGAGGGGGGTGAACTAGTATTATCCTTTTTCAACAATTTAAAACCACTTCATAACTAATTTTATCAAATCAAAACAAATGATTAATATAAAGGTACAATACACAAAATTTTAACATGGAAAACACAAAAGAAACAAATGTTCTTCTTACTTTTAATAAAGATTACATTTAATTTATGATCTCCAACTCAAAGGAAACACCAATTCCCTGTTTTACTAGCACCAACTAGAAGGACGTTGCAACCCCTCTAGATTTTTCCAACACCGACTAGAAGGAAGCACCAACTCCCTATTTTCTTCAGCTATAACTGAAAAGATGGCGCAACACCTTGGTTTACGAGTTTCAACTAGAAGGAGGATACAACCTCCTTTGCAGGCTCCAACCTACCCAAACACCACCCAACCTCCTTTGCAGGCTCCAACCTACCCAAACACCACCCAACCTCCTTTGCAGGCTCCAACCTACCCAAACACCACCCAAACTCCTTTTTTATGATAATTACTTCATTCTTCAAATATTCATAATCTTCTTTGTCTTATGTTGCATATATTCTTTTACTTTCTTGGTCTGTGACATTGTTATTGATCTTTAGATTTCAAACCCAGAGACACTCTCTCTTTCAACAATAAATTTTGTTTATATAGTCTTCCAATGGTCATGTACAACTAAACAATTACACCTCTTCATTACAAGAATGTATCTCCTCATTATAAGTATGTGCCTTTTCAATATAATATAGTAATCATATTATTTTAATTAACACGGTGTTAATGAACCATTGTGCCTTTTAGATAGTTTAGTCACGTTTTCAATTAGGTCAATAGATTTTTACTATCATGATTTAATTCACTTTTTACCTTACCATAGCTAAATACCACCATGGTTTGCAAATACCATGTGCACCTACCATGTGTTTTTTCACTTTTTCCCTTTTTATTTAACTCCAATTTCACTTTTACCTTTTTCTTTAATCGAATTTCACTTTTACCTTTTTCTTTATTCCACTTTCATATTTACTCCTCTTTTACGCAAACTCCACTTCCACCTAACTTTTCAAATTTTTTTATTTATTAAAGTCATATTTATATTTAGTCCAATTTCATTTCCACTTTTGCGTAAACTCTATTTCCACTTAACTTTTCCACTTTTGTATTTATTAAAGTGATACCAAGGTCACATTTATATTTAATCACTTACTAACCTTTAACATATATTTGATCACTTACTAACCTTTGACATCAATGACAATTTATTCAACAATTGACTTCCTGAGTGGATCTAACCATTGGTGGCTGCTGGAAATTGTATGGGTTTGAAGGGTCGTCCAACTTCGGCCTAGAAAAAATGATGACCAAAACTTTCTATGAAATATCGACTACCATGTTGATCTGATAGACTCAAGGGTTCTCGATGTTGCATCAACAAAATTCCTTCGATTACACTCTGAAATGATAGTGCACGAGAAAGTATTCAAGAGGGAGACTCACCAGTATTCATTATGTTCATCACAATCTTGTATCAACAGAATATATAGTCACTAGGACAACTCGACTCGACCAATGTAGCAATTGAAATTGTCTCGTTCTTTCATTTTCATTCTTTCAAAGCACTCGATCAGGCGATCCCTTGTATTCTGGTAGTCCATTGCATTCTTGTAACTCAGTATTCCTGTAGCTTTTATTACAGTTCCATGTCATACTCCATTATGGTACATATATGATTTTAGGGGATAAATTTCACAAATGGACTAATTTTCCATGGTTTTCCCCAAAAAAAGATTCGCCAATTTCCATTTTCACTAAAAATGATTAGCCCAAATTCCATAGAATAAAATTATTTTACCTTAAAAATCGCCAAAATTTTATAGAAACTATATAAAATCCTTATAAATTTGAATAATTTTACAAAACTATCGTGAAACATTTTACATTTTGCATATTAAGGACTAGTAAGATTAGCCTAGGTTTCTACATTTTAATAGAAATTTTCATCCTTAAAATTATCCTTGTTATGGTACTTCTTGTCTTCATGTTGACATCAATGTCAACACGATATTTCCATCACAAAATAACAAGCTTCTCGAGTTTGAATTACAAGAAATCAAAGCTTGATCCAATCCCGTTGTAACCATTCCTAAATTGAGAGTAACAGACCCGATCGCACCCTGCCTTCTTGTAAGGTGCGATAGGTATCCCTTTTCAAAAGGACAAGGAGAAACCATGAGTTTTGGTCACAGGTTGTAAAGGGACAACTTGTGATCGGGTAAAAAGGTGGTGTATAATCAAGGGGGAAATGGCATAATTCAGTGTCTCAGACTACTAACCTCTAGATGATGCTCATCAGGTGATCAGTTGGAAAATAACTGTATAACAACTGTATCATCATCAACTATCATACAATAAGTATATCTATCATGAAATAGCTTTTGTAATGAAATCTAGTCTCGAAACCCATTACAGACTCAAAACTCTTACTGTGCAAGCACAGTAACCCCAGTAAACCCATTACAATAAGCCATCATGATTGTGATGCTTGATCCCAACTCTGACAGTATATCTCTCCTATATTCTCATTCATTAACTCACTAACCTCCTTCTCGACAGACTATCTTCTTATTTATATCTTTCCCTTTTCCACTTCTTGCTATCTTTTCGGATTTCCGCTAGCATTCACTGCTTTTCCAACTGTTGCATAGTGATTTTCCACTGCTTTTTCTTCTTTTACACTCTGAGTTAGCTCGCAATCCATTTCCACTACTTGTGATTTTCCAACTAGAATGCGACTCTTTTGACCCCATCCGCTACTCATCATATTTCAATTGCACTGCTCGTCATCTCTCAATTAAGTTCCAACTCTTTTCCCCAAAATTAAGCATTACCAAAAACACAGGGCCCAACAGGCCCCTACCACAACCATTGACTCGACTTTAGTCAACCTTTTGCTTCCTTGTTGGGGATCCCTTCAAATAAAGGGACCAACTCTAGGACAACTTTGACTGCTTTCTGGTGGAAGCTATTATAATTCATTTTATACGAGTAGTAAGGATTTCAATCCCAATATCATGTCCAACAAGTAATTGAAAGTGTTTCAAATGTATATAGTTAAAGCAACAAAGGTAATGTAATTACCTCTAAGAAATATAATGTACCACTTAGCTACCACACCATTTAGGGTACATTGGAAAAGCTTAAGAATAACATTATCAATTTTAATGTTATTAAAAATGCAAAGTAAGTGAAATCCCACTTCATGATTTGAAATCTCATTAAATGATTTGAAATATTGTAACAAGCATGGCTTATGGAGTGGGTCCTTCCATAAGGAGTAACGGATGGTCTTACCCTACCTTAAAGGTCTTCTCTACAATCTTGGTGTTTATTCTTGTGAGGATGCATTTTTTTATTCTAAAGTTTAAGGGTTATATTTTGTCTACCACGGTTTACTACACGGCTAACATAAAATAAAAATAAAAATAAATGAAACAAATAAATCCTTAAAGCCAATATATGGAGGAGATTAAAATGAAAAGAATATCCTCCCTATTAGAGTCGTCATTTTTTTGACAAGAATTTTTGTACATTGGATACTACTCACTCCACACTAGTGGATTGGGATAGTAATGACAAAGAACACACAAATAAAAATGTTGCACTACCAAGCAAATAAGAAATAATCTAAAATAGGGTTTTGAAGAAAATTCCACATGTCAATCGGGTCTAGCTCGAGTTTTTGATAGGAGTGTTATCCTCCCCACCTAGGTTCTATTCCCACAAGTGACAATTTAAGATCTTAACGAGTATACTTTTATAATGACTTCAAGCCTTATTTTTGTTGGAAATTTGGTTTTCATTGATGTCAACCCTAGAAGAAGTTTTGAATCTCCCGCGGATTGGTTGATGAAAAATATCATGAAGGAAATTAAAAATGCATGTACAAACCCCATGGATTGATATCCCTCGATGAGTCATTTCCAATGATAGGTGGCATGCCACGTGGCTTCTTACAGCTGAGGAGATATGCCTTCTTGAAGATGACAATGTTAATTGGAAACAAGAAAATACATGTCGGCCCTAAAGTGATTGGAAGGGTATAAATACACATGGAATACTCTCTCATTTGAATCATCCAAGCAAGTCATTTCTAAGCTCAAGTTTGGTGGTGACGTTGTACACAGGAATCCACACTCAGAGTTGCAGGAGCGAGGAAGGTCGAAGTTGCAGGTGTGAGGGGTTTTTTTTTAAATCCTTAATTGAGTAGGTCCTTGTTGGTTGACATAGAGTGTTCGACGAGGAACTCACGGGTTTTCCCAACCTCATCATGCGAGGCCCCTCTAGTTTTTTTGGTTATTTCATGCGAGGATCTATGATATTGGAAATTCTGGCACATAATCTAAAGATTATTCTTGGTGATCTCATCATAGGATCTATGTAATTGTTGTATTCAATTTGATGATGATATTGTATCAGAGATAAGTTTATTATCTTATAAATATTCAAGGGTGGAAGGAAGGGGAAAGGAAAGGGGGTTGTATCCTCCTTTCGGTTGGTGTCGGAGAATATAGGGAGTTGGAGCTTCCTTTAAGTTGGAACCTGTAAATTAGGGTGTTGGGGCCTCCTTCCAGTTGGAGCTGGAGAACATGGAAGTTGTAGCTTCCTTTGAATTAAATATTTTATTATATAAGAAAAATATTCAGTGGATTTTCACTTATATCTATTGTGCATTGTGTATCTCTTCTTCTGCTCTTTATTGGATATATTATTTGATTGGAAATTAAAGTTGTAAAAAGTGATCAATTGTGCTTGATACTTTGGAAATTAAAGCCAAAGCATCAATTGTGCTTGATACTAATTCATCCCTCGTTATAACCCTAAATTGCACCATACATGCATACTTGGCATCAGTCGCCTTTTACTTGTTATCTTTCCAAGCCATCACTGGACAAATCTTCTAAAAAACCATTATTTCAAGGTGTATAAGGCCTACACCACTAACGCCCATATACACACATGTGCTTGATGTATCACTACAACTCACTTATTACTCACAAAAAATCAAATAAAATGAAACTGCAAAGGGATAGGGGTTTTCGAGTAGTTATTTAACCATTTGACTGCCCATAGCCTGTCACCCCAACTGTTACTATATCCTTTGGTCTATAAAAGAAGGTGTTGGGGCCCCACCCGAAGAAGCACGAGCATAGAAACTCTGCCCATTCAATATTCCCTTTGCCCCAACATTTTGCAACCACATTGTGAGTTTGATCTAGAATGCCATCTTCCTCCTTTGCAAACCTTGCCATTTCCCTAGAGAGAACTAAAGAGGAGAAGAATACTGTGGAAGAAGTTGGTGCATGGTGAAGAGGAGCCTGGGACCAAGTTTGAGGAGCAGTGTTAGTCTCATGTTGTAAACGACTTTGTGAGATTAATATAAGAAGTACTTTTTCCATCCCGCCAAATGAGCATCTAGGGAGTTGGAGCTTCCTTTAGGTTGGAACCTATAAATTAGGGGGTTGGGGCCTTCCAATTGGATATGGAGAACTTGAAGTTGTAGCTTCCTTTGAATTTAATCTTTTATTATATAAGAAAAATATTCAAGTGATTTTCACTTATATCTATTGTGCATTGTGTATCTCTTCTTCCGCCTTTTATTGATATATTAATTTGTTGAAATTGTGTTAAAGTGATCAATTGTTCTTGATATTGATTCATCCCTCTCAAGACAAACAATTGAATTGGAGCATCTCAAGACAGCTTAATCAATCGGAAGGAAGATCGTGAACAACAATGGAAGTCCAAGGACACATTCCAAATTGGATTGCACCATTTGATGGAAACAACTATGCATATTGGAGAAATAGAATTAAATATTACTTGACGGACATCATAGTGGATATCTAGCTCTCAGTTTTCAATGGCTATAAAGTCCCAAAAACTTCTCCAACTAATCCAGATGAGAATAAATTAATGAACTGTAATTCAAAGGCCATGCATATCATCTTGGGTGGATTGACACCAACTATTTCTAGCAAGGTGATGAGTTGTAGCACAACTAAAGAGGTATAGGACAAACTGAAAAACATTTATGAAGGTGACCCTAAAGTCAAGCAGGTCAAGCTTTAACAACATAGAACATTGTTCGAAAATATGAGAATGGAAGAAAAGGAAGATATTGCAACCTATTTACTCAGAGTAGATGAAGTTGACAATGTTATCAGAGAATTAGGAGGGGAATTCAATGAATCCTTTGTTGTACAAAAAGTTTTGAGATCACTTCCTGCAAGATATGATGCCAAGGTCTCAGCCATTGAAGAAAATAAGAACTTGACCAAAATGACAATGGATGAATTACATGGATCCATCATAGGATATAAAATGAGAATAGGCACAGAAAATGAACAATCAAACAGATAAGAATCCTTTAAAGCTATGAAGAAAACAAAGGACATGGAAAACAAGGCAAAAGAAAGATCAGGCTATGATCCAGATGAAGAAGAATCAAATTTTGCAAGAAATCTCAAGAGGGGAACCGAAAAATAAAAAGGTAAGCTACCTTTTAAATGCTTCAATTATGGTAGAGTAGTACAGTATGCTAAGAAATTTCCTTTTGAATAAAAGAAGAGCTTCCACAGGAAAAAAAGACTCTACCTTAAGGAGGACGACAATTATTCAGATGAAAGATATGGAGAATATGTAAGAGAAGTTCTCTTCATAAATCAAGAAACTCAGAATGATGATCAAAAAAATTATGAAATAGAATAAATCCATTCTAAAGAAGACTCTAATAAAGGAACAAGCTTTGACACTTTCTGGGGAGGAAAAGATAACACAAAAAGTGAACAAGAAGATGATGAGAATCTTGAAAAATTGAAGTATGTCGAAGAAGAAAAAGCTAAGCTCATAAACAAAAACAGAGAGTTGAAAAATGAATTGTCAAATTGTGAAGAAGAAAATTATGAGCTTGAAATGACAATTAACAACTTGAAGGAGAAGTTAGAATATTAGGAGAAATTAAAAGAAGAATTGGATCACACAAGAAAATATTTGATGCTGACAACAAAAAAATTAAATAATTTTGAAAAAAAGTACTAACAAACTGGATGAAATGCTTAGCAATTAGAGATCACCGGATGATAATACAGGACTTGGATACAATAGCAGTTTGAAGATAATAGAGACGGAAAAAACAAGCAAGGAACATGAAGGAAATTCTAGAAGCTATGCAAATGCCTTAAGAAGTGGAATCAACAATCAATAAATTGAAGAACAACAGGAACTTGACAAAAGATCGAAATTTAGAAGGGGTGAAACATCAAGAAGGCCATTTCCTACCAAGTATGAGAACAATCAAGAGGGAGTTGAATAACAAAAGGAACATAACACCTCCAGCTAGAACAAAAAACCATAATTCAGAAGGCGTGAAGCACCAAGAAGGTCACTTCCTATTAGGTATGAGAATATTTTTCCTGGTCATTGTTATACTTGCAGAAATTTTGGACATAAAGTAATTCACTGCAAAATCAATACAGGAAACAACTATGTGAGAAACATAATTGATTATAGATATCCAAGGAACAATCATGTAAACAATAGACCTGGAAATGCTTATGGATATGCCAACAGAAATTACAATCCATTTGATCCAATGATGGATCAAAAAAGTATATGCTACAAATGCAATAATCTTGGTCACAAATCACGAGATTGCACAGATATGACAGTCGATGCTTCTATCTTAAAACCAACTAAAATATGGAGAAAGAAAGAAAATCCAAACCAGGAAGATTGTCGAATAGCACTAATAACTAAAGGTAAAGAAGAAGAAGATGATGAATGGTACATAAACAGTGGGTGTTCAACACACATGACTGGGGACCAAAACAAATTTGTCAGCTTAAATAAAAAGGGTGCCAGTGTTGCATTTGGAGATCACTCCTCTGTCAAAATACTTGGAAAAGGTGTAGTAAATCTTGGAAGTGAAAATGTAAAAGAAGAAAATGTCCTACTGGTTGAAGATCTGAAGCATAATATCCTCAGTGTCAGCAAAATATGTGATCAAGGATACACTCTTAATTTTGATTCCTGGAAATGTGAAACCAGAGAAAAGGTCTCAGGAAAATTGGTTGCAACAACAACAACAACAAGACCAAATAACATATACATCCTAGACAAAGAGAAGATAAATAAAATTGAAGTCACACAAAAGATCTCCAAGGACCATAACAAAGAAAGAAAGGATAAGAAGGCATAAGAGAAAGAAGAAGTATTATTGAGTGTCATATGTTCAGGGGGAGAATCCCCAAAGAAAAGAGTCACCCTTTGTCATTGATGTCAAAGGGGGAGAGAAATATCAGGAGCATGATGACAGGGGGAGCATAAGTGTTGCCATCAATGACAAAGGGGGAGATTGTTGGAAATTTGGTTGTCATTGACGTCAACCCTAGAAGAAGTTATGAATCCCTCGCAGATTCGTTGATGAAAAATAACATGAAGGACATTACAAATGCATGTATAACCACCATTGATTGATAGCCCTGATCGATTCATTTCAAACGATAGGTGGCACGCCACATGGCTCCTCACAATTGAGGAGATATGCCTTCTTGAAGATGACAATGTGAATTGAAAACAAGAAATTACAGATTGGCCCTAAAGTGATTGGAAGGTTATAAATACACATGGAAGACTCTCTCATTTGAATCATCCAAGCAAGTGAGTTCTAATATCAAGTTTGGTGGCAGAGTTGTACAGAGGAAGGCACACTCGGAGTTGCAAGAGCAAGGAAGGTTGAAGTTGTAGGTGAGAGGGGTTTACTAAAAATCCCTAATTGAGTAGGTCCTCGTTGGTTGATCATAGAGTGTCCCGTGAGGCACTCGTAGGTTGTCCTGGCCTCATCACATGAGGCCCTGCTAGTTGTTCTGGTTTTGTCACATGAAGATCTCTGATATTGGAAATTCTTGCACATGATTTGAAGCTTATTCTTGGTGATCTCAGCACAAGTTCTATGTAATTGTTTTATTAAGTTTGATGATGATATTGTATAAGTGATAAGTTAATTATCTTATAAATATTCAAGGGTGGAAGGAAGGGTTAAGGAAAGGGGGTTGCAGCATCCTTCCAGTTGGAAACTTGGTCAATACTAAGAGGGGGGTTGTTCGACAATACATGTATTCCAATAGAGGACGAACACCTTCAGTAACCACTCACACAACCAGATCAAAGATCAACACACTGATGTTTTAACGTGGTAAAACCCTTATGGGGAAACATCCACTACCCCAACCCATGCGACCACTTGGAGCATTTTATTAATGCAAAAGAAAAATATTACAGAGATATTTTACGAGTTTCTCACAATCGATCATCGGCAAATGACCATCCATTCTCTTTAAATAGAGATCATGGACCAATTGGGTGTCAAGCCACGGATCAATGGCTGTTAAGATCGAGGAGAATATGAACCATCGGATCACTCTATGTTGGGAACATATTGTGACCATCAGATTTCCTAACTACAAATGCATACTAATGCATAATAAAGAAACTCACTAAGAAACACACTTTTACCTAACCACACATTAGACCAAGTAGATCTTAACTAACTCCTAAGTGTCTAAATATCCTAACATCCCCCCTTAATAACAACTTGGGATAAGATTGAAGGATTTACAATAGTGACACAATAGGAGAAGGAAGGAGGCATTAGAGCATATTCCCCCTTGATGACAACTTCCTAAACTCCTAACATAGATCAAAGTTTGGAAAAATTTGCTTCTGTAAGAGACTTTGTGAAACTGTATGCAACTTGATCTTTTGTAGGGAAAAAGAGCACTTCAATAACTTGATCATGAATGAGCTTTATGATGAAGTGCATGTGTAGCTCAATGTGTTTGATGCACTGATGTTGAAATGGGTCTTTGGCGAGCTTGATGGCACTCTGATTGTCACACCAAAGGTTGGTCGAATGTTGTTGTTGGAATCAAAACTCTGAAAGAATCTGACAAATCCATAAGGCTTCCTAACTTGCATTTACCATTGCTCGGTACTCTACTTCTGCTGAAGAAAGTGAAATAGCCTATTGTTTCTTACAATCCCAAGTGACAAGTCCTGAACCAAGGATGAAAACATAACATGCAATAGACTTTCGATCATCAGGGTCGTCGGCCCAATCTGAATTAGTGAAACCAACCAATAAAGGAGCCCCCCCTGAACAATCTTGTATCCCGAATTGAACTGTACTAAGGACATAGCGAAGTATCCTTTTAGCTTCTTTCCAATGGATTTCATTGGGTTTTTGCATATAGTGGGCAACAAGACCAATATAAAAGTAAAGATCAGGACAGGTATGAGTCAAGTATAATAGGCTACCAACTAACTGACGGTAAAAGGTGGCATTAACTTCAGGAGAAGTACAGGTGGCAACAAGCTTGCCTCTAGACTGGAAGGGAGAAGGGGATGGTTTACAATCATCCATGTGAAAGCAATGAAGAAGGTCACAATCATACTTAGATTGGGAAAGACAAGTTCCTTCATTGGTTTGCAAAACTTGGAGGCCAAGGAAATAGTGCAAAAATCCTATGTCTATCATTTAAAATTTCTTCTTAAGGTTGGTTTGCACATGGTTTAAAAGTTTTGAGTCACTACCAGTAAGGATAATGTCATCAACATAAAGGAAAAGGATTATAAGATAGTTTCATACTTTCTTGGTATAGACATTAGGATCAAAATGGCATCTAGAGAATCCAGTGCCAATAAGAAAGCCGTCCATTTTGGCATACCAAGCTCGGGGAGATTTCTTAAGACCATAAAGAGATTTCTTAAGGAGACAAGCAAGGCTAGAGTCATTCTGGACACAACTAGGAGGTTGTTTCATGTAGACTTCTTCTTGCAAATATCCATGCAAGAAGGCGGATTTAACATCCATCTGATGGACCTCCCATTTATGTGAGGCGGTAAGGGCAAGAACAAGGCAGATGAAATTCATTTTGGCTACAAGGGCAAAGGTTTCATTATAGTCAATTCCTTCAACTTGGGAAAATCCTTTGGCAACTAATCGAGCCTTGTGTCTTTCAACACTTCCATCTG
>SNQJ01S0182028.1:23964-36320 GCA_010110895.2 Picea sitchensis | reverse complement strand
AATTGATCACTTTTTACAACTTTAATTTCCAATCAAATAATATATCCAATAAAGAGCAGAAGAAGAGATACACAATGCACAATAGATATAAGTGAAAATCCACTGAATATTTTTCTTATATAATAAAATATTTAATTCAAAGGAAGCTACAACTTCCATGTTCTCCAGCTCCAACTGGAAGGAGGCCCCAACACCCTAATTTACAGGTTCCAACTTAAAGGAAGCTCCAACTCCCTATATTCTCCGACACCAACCGAAAGGAGGATACAACCCCCTTTCCTTTCCCCTTCCTTCCACCCTTGAATATTTATAAGATAATAAACTTATCTCTGATACAATATCATCATCAAATTGAATACAACAATTACATAGATCCTATGATGAGATCACCAAGAATAATCTTTAGATTATGTGCCAGAATTTCCAATATCATAGATCCTCGCATGAAATAACCAAAAAAACTAGAGGGGCCTCGCATGATGAGGTTGGGAAAACCCGTGAGTTCCTCGTCGAACACTCTATGTCAACCAACAAGGACCTACTCAATTAAGGATTTAAAAAAAAACCCCTCACACCTGCAACTTCGACCTTCCTCGCTCCTGCAACTCTGAGTGTGGATTCCTGTGTACAACGTCACCACCAAACTTGAGCTTAGAAATGACTTGCTTGGATGATTCAAATGAGAGAGTATTCCATGTGTATTTATACCCTTCCAATCACTTTAGGGCCGACATGTATTTTCTTGTTTCCAATTAACATTGTCATCTTCAAGAAGGCATATCTCCTCAGCTGTAAGAAGCCACGTGGCATGCCACCTATCATTGGAAATGACTCATCGAGGGATATCAATCCATGGGGTTTGTACATGCATTTTTAATTTCCTTCATGATATTTTTCATCAACCAATCCGCGGGAGATTCAAAACTTCTTCTAGGGTTGACATCAATGAAAACCAAATTTCCAACAAAAATAAGGCTTGAAGTCATTATAAAAGTATACTCGTTAAGATCTTAAATTGTCACTTGTGGGAATAGAACCTAGGTGGGGAGGATAACACTCCTATCAAAAACTCGAGCTAGACCCGATTGACATGTGGAATTTTCTTCAAAACCCTATTTTAGATTATTTCTTATTTGCTTGGTAGTGCAACATTTTTATTTGTGTGTTCTTTGTCATTACTATCCCAATCCACTAGTGTGGAGTGAGTAGTATCCAATGTACAAAAATTCTTGTCAAAAAAATGACGACTCTAATAGGGAGGATATTCTTTTCATTTTAATCTCCTCCATATATTGGCTTTAAGGATTTATTTGTTTCATTTATTTTTATTTTTATTTTATGTTAGCCGTGTAGTAAACCGTGGTAGACAAAATATAACCCTTAAACTTTAGAATAAAAAAATGCATCCTCACAAGAATAAACACCAAGATTGTAGAGAAGACCTTTAAGGTAGGGTAAGACCATCCGTTACTCCTTATGGAAGGACCCACTCCATAAGCCATGCTTGTTACAATATTTCAAATCATTTAATGAGATTTCAAATCATGAAGTGGGATTTCACTTACTTTGCATTTTTAATAACATTAAAATTGATAATGTTATTCTTAAGCTTTTCCAATGTACCCTAAATGGTGTGGTAGCTAAGTGGTACATTATATTTCTTAGAGGTAATTACATTACCTTTGTTGCTTTAACTATATACATTTGAAACACTTTCAATTACTTGTTGGACATGATATTGGGATTGAAATCCTTACTACTCGTATAAAATGAATTATAATAGCTTCCACCAGAAAGCAGTCAAAGTTGTCCTAGAGTTGGTCCCTTTATTTGAAGGGATCCCCAACAAGGAAGCAAAAGGTTGACTAAAGTCGAGTCAATGGTTGTGGTAGGGGCCTGTTGGGCCCTGTGTTTTTGGTAATGCTTAATTTTGGGGAAAAGAGTTGGAACTTAATTGAGAGATGACGAGCAGTGCAATTGAAATATGATGAGTAGCGGATGGGGTCAAAAGAGTCGCATTCTAGTTGGAAAATCACAAGTAGTGGAAATGGATTGCGAGCTAACTCAGAGTGTAAAAGAAGAAAAAGCAGTGGAAAATCACTATGCAACAGTTGGAAAAGCAGTGAATGCTAGCGGAAATCCGAAAAGATAGCAAGAAGTGGAAAAGGGAAAGATATAAATAAGAAGATAGTCTGTCGAGAAGGAGGTTAGTGAGTTAATGAATGAGAATATAGGAGAGATATACTGTCAGAGTTGGGATCAAGCATCACAATCATGATGGCTTATTGTAATGGGTTTACTGGGGTTACTGTGCTTGCACAGTAAGAGTTTTGAGTCTGTAATGGGTTTCGAGACTAGATTTCATTACAAAAGCTATTTCATGATAGATATACTTATTGTATGATAGTTGATGATGATACAGTTGTTATACAGTTATTTTCCAACTGATCACCTGATGAGCATCATCTAGAGGTTAGTAGTCTGAGACACTGAATTATGCCATTTCCCCCTTGATTATACACCACCTTTTTACCCGATCACAAGTTGTCCCTTTACAACCTGTGACCAAAACTCATGGTTTCTCCTTGTCCTTTTGAAAAGGGATACCTATCGCACCTTACAAGAAGGCAGGGTGCGATCGGGTCTGTTACTCTCAATTTAGGAATGGTTACAACGGGATTGGATCAAGCTTTGATTTCTTGTAATTCAAACTCGAGAAGCTTGTTATTTTGTGATGGAAATATCGTGTTGACATTGATGTCAACATGAAGACAAGAAGTACCATAACAAGGATAATTTTAAGGATGAAAATTTCTATTAAAATGTAGAAACCTAGGCTAATCTTACTAGTCCTTAATATGCAAAATGTAAAATGTTTCACGATAGTTTTGTAAAATTATTCAAATTTATAAGGATTTTATATAGTTTCTATAAAATTTTGGCGATTTTTAAGGTAAAATAATTTTATTCTATGGAATTTGGGCTAATCATTTTTAGTGAAAATGGAAATTGGCGAATCTTTTTTTGGGGAAAACCATGGAAAATTAGTCCATTTGTGAAATTTATCCCCTAAAATCATATATGTACCATAATGGAGTATGACATGGAACTGTAATAAAAGCTACAGGAATACTGAGTTACAAGAATGCAATGGACTACCAGAATACAAGGGATCGCCTGATCGAGTGCTTTGAAAGAATGAAAATGAAAGAACGAGACAATTTCAATTGCTACATTGGTCGAGTCGAGTTGTCCTAGTGACTATATATTCTGTTGATACAAGATTGTGATGAACATAATGAATACTGGTGAGTCTCCCTCTTGAATACTTTCTCGTGCACTATCATTTCAGAGTGTAATCGAAGGAATTTTGTTGATGCAACATCGAGAACCCTTGAGTCTATCAGATCAACATGGTAGTCGATATTTCATAGAAAGTTTTGGTCATCATTTTTTCTAGGCCGAAGTTGGACGACCCTTCAAACCCATACAATTTCCAGCAGCCACCAATGGTTAGATCCACTCAGGAAGTCAATTGTTGAATAAATTGTCATTGATGTCAAAGGTTAGTAAGTGATCAAATATATGTTAAAGGTTAGTAAGTGATTAAATATAAATGTGACCTTGGTATCACTTTAATAAATACAAAAGTGGAAAAGTTAAGTGGAAATAGAGTTTACGCAAAAGTGGAAATGAAATTGGACTAAATATAAATATGACTTTAATAAATAAAAAAATTTGAAAAGTTAGGTGGAAGTGGAGTTTGCGTAAAAGAGGAGTAAATATGAAAGTGGAATAAAGAAAAAGGTAAAAGTGAAATTCGATTAAAGAAAAAGGTAAAAGTGAAATTGGAGTTAAATAAAAAGGGAAAAAGTGAAAAAACACATGGTAGGTGCACATGGTATTTGCAAACCATGGTGGTATTTAGCTATGGTAAGGTAAAAAGTGAATTAAATCATGATAGTAAAAATCTATTGACCTAATTGAAAACGTGACTAAACTATCTAAAAGGCACAATGGTTCATTAACACCGTGTTAATTAAAATAATATGATTACTATATTATATTGAAAAGGCACATACTTATAATGAGGAGATACATTCTTGTAATGAAGAGGTGTAATTGTTTAGTTGTACATGACCATTGGAAGACTATATAAACAAAATTTATTGTTGAAAGAGAGAGTGTCTCTGGGTTTGAAATCTAAAGATCAATAACGGTGTCAGAGACCAAGAAAGTAAAAGAATATATGCAACATAAGACAAAGAAGATTATGAATATTTGAAGAATGAAGTAGTTATCATAAAAAAGGAGGTTGGGTGGTGTTTGGGTAGGTTGGAGCCTACAAAGGAGGTTGTATCCTCCTTCCAGTTGAAACTCGTAAACCAAGGTGTTGCATCATCTTTTCAGTTATAGCTGAAGAAAATAGGGAGTTGGTGCTTCCTTCTAGTCAGTGTTGGCAAAATATAGAGGGGTTGCAACATCCTTCTAGTTGGTGCTAGTAAAACAGGGAATTGGTGTTTCCTTTGAGTTGGAGCTCATAAATTAAATGTAATCTTTATTAAAAGTAAGAAGAACATTTGTTTCTTTTGTGTTTTCCCTGTTAAAATTTTGTGTATTGTACCTTTATATTAATCATTTGTTTTGATTTGATAAAATTAGTTATGAAGTGGTTTTAAATTGTTGAAAAAGGATAATACTCGTTCACCCCCCTCTCAGTATTAAACAATATTGCAACAATTGGTATCGGAGCAGGCTCCTTCATCACAGTCTAATCATTGGAAGGAAGATTCTAATAAACCATAATGGATCAACAAGAAGGGATGTCCTAAAATAGAGCTCCATTATTCAAAGGAGATAACTATGCATTCTGAAGTATAAGAATGATAAGTTACCTAATGGAATTGGGATGTGATGTATGGTTATTTGTGATAAAGAGTTATGATGTACTAGAAACTGATCCTTTGGACATAATTGCAAAGAAACTCTACAATGGTAATTCAAGAGTTGTAAATGCAATTCTGGGTGGATTAGAAAATAATGTGTTTATCAAAGTCATGCATTGTAAATCAACAAAAGAGATTTGGGACAAACTACAAATCATCTATGAAGGAGATGACAAAGTCAATCAAGCAAAGCTTCAAATGTACAGAGAAAAGTTTGAAAGCTTGAAGATAAAATAAGAAGAAAACATTGCAGAGTATCTTCTAAAATTAGATGAAATTGTCCACATAATCAGAGGACTAGGAGAAGAATTAGATGAAAAATAGTAGTCCAAAAGGTACTAAGATCACTCCCAATGAGATATGATCCCAAAGTATCTACCATGGAAGATCGAGAGAATCTTGACAAACTCACAATGGATGAACTACATGGGATTATCACAACCTATGAAATGAGAACATGACAAGTGTACATGTGTTGAACCTACACATAATAGATCTAGCTAGCAAATGACATACATAGTTTGCAGATAAAATATGAGAAAAGAGAAACAAGAGAAAAAGAATGGAAGAATCCTCATTAACCAAATGGATGAATGATAATTTACACATGATATACTATGTATAACTCAACTAATGCGCACTGGAGGAGAAGCTAATGCACCATACTAGTGGTCTAGAGTGATCTGGACATAGACCAACAATTATAGGAGTAAAATGCCACCTAGTCTAGTTTCTCAGGTAGTTACATGAGTTAGCTGCCACCTAGTTTGAGTTAACTAGTCTCTCAGTCTTCAGTTAAATGACTGAAACATAGTGAAGTGAGGAGGAGATCAGGGAATCATGAGTAATGCACTAGTCTGGTGACGATCCCGAGGACAATACACATTAGCTGGTGATGATCCCAATGTTGCATGGCGATGATCCCAATGTGGCATCTAGACTCTACTCAACTGATCAAACTGAAGTGTGAACTGAAGATAATATTCTCCTAGAGGATTATTTTCCCTAGACTATAGGAGACTGAATAATGACTAGTAAACATAGGGAAAACCATAGGAAAAATAATTCCTAGGGGTGTGTGAAGTATCTCCAACAATAAGAAAAACCTTCAAAAGGTGAAGCAACTTTCAAAGTCTCAAAAGGAACTAAAAACCATGAACATTTATTGAATGAAAGTAGCTAAGAAAAATCCGTTGAGGAAGAAGAAAACTTCATTAAGAAACTTAAGAAAGGATCTGGTAAATACAAAGTGAAATTACCTTTCAAATGATTCAACTATGGAAAATGACACTTGCTTCCAAATGTACTTATCCCAAGGAAAAAGATAGTGACGATGAAGAAGCTTACAACCAAAAAGAATATAAAAAGGGTAAAGTCCAATACAAAAATAAACTCTATAAGAAAAATAAAAACTTTTATTCTAAAGAATACAATAACTCATCTTGTTGGATTACTAAGAGGGGGGGTGAATCAGTAATAAAGATTTTAAATCCTTTTAACCACAATATGTAAGTGTTATTTATCTTTCTGATCAATATAACATTATCATTCAATAAGTGCAGAGTAAATAAACCATCAACAATGAACTATCACACACATGCATAGTACACCATTATTTTTACGTGGAAACCCAATGCGGGAGAAAACCACATAATTATTTTTCTTACATGTATTTAAGAATTACATTCATTGGAAGCACCAAATTCCTTTGTTCTCTAACTGCAACTAGAAGGAAGCTCCGTCCCCCCATATTTTCAGGCTACAACCTGAGGGAAGCTCCAAATCCCCAATTATCTGGCTACAACCAGAAGGAGGCTACAATCCTGTATGTTCTTCGACTACAACTGGAAGGTGGCTACAACCACCTATCCTTTCCCCGTCCTGTCATCATGAAATATAAATGAAATGATGAAACCACTGCCACACTGTCACTGTGAGATATACCACTACAAACCTGTACCAATCTCTGACAACAACCTATGCCACTGACTTGTAATCAACATGTACCTATAACCTTCCTGTACCAACAAAAACCCAACATGTACACGACCTGTATGTTGTGAAGCTCACGTATGCACACGAACTTTATGTAGTAAAAATTGCATATGTATGTGACATGTCTATACTGCAGCCTGTATACACCTTCTGAAGACTAGGATTTTCTCTTTCCTGAGAAACTCTGACCCTTTGATACCTCTGTCACATTAACCTGCAACCTGTCACCGTGTCTAGACTATAATTTTTCCTTATGCATACAATCTCATACATATCCCTTAACCAACTGTATGTATGTCCCTCTAGTCATGTGTCATAGAAGTATGTATAATCATGAACAAGTATAATAATCCTCACATGGACTAGACAACAAACCCTTACTGATGACCTCTCAATACATCAAGCACTTCATAGCCACTTCACAAATACAAACTCTCAATCATGTACCACAAAAACCCTTAAGCATATTCCAAGAAATACAAGATATGCCTCAACACCAACAAGATGTGACAATGAAAAGATATTAATTATACCAACACTGTATTTCTGTAGATATGACTTATACAGTAAGTGCCATGCCGCCAATAACCTCTCTGGGGAAAATCCTCAAACCCCCATGACCATATCTCATGTAGACAACAATATCCAACTACAAAAAAATAATACATACCTTTTGAATCTGTAGATAGATCTGATGTAGCTGATCACTGTAGACCTTCCTGGGATCTTGCTTTCAAACTCTAGAGACCTCAAATCTTCATCTTCTCAATTTTTCATGGATTTTCCCAACTATACGTGACTGTTCCTTCTTCAACATGCGCATGGATGCGATCTATTATCCTTCAGCCTGCATATGTACGCACTATGTTCCACTTTATCCCACGTACACCAAAAAAACTAGGGTTTTTTAGTATTTTCTGCAATTCCAAAACTTTCTTCGTCAACCCTTCGTGCTACCTCAGACTTGTGCAACTTTAGATGTATAAATGAGTACCTGTAATAAACCTTACACAATAATAGATATTCAATGTGCTCAATTAGGTGCTAGTAGGAGAGCCTTGCTCTCTTATTTATACTTCCATGTAGCTTCCTCAAGGGGTTACCTTCTAACAAACTTAACTCAATTTCCTTCTTTTAGGGCTAACCCACTTCTAACCACTTGTCCATTTCTAACCCACTTTGCTACAAATAGTAAATTCTCCACTTCTAGTTGCAACTAAATTCTTTTTAATTATTTTCTTATTGCAACAACTTAACCCATGACTAACTCCTAGTTTCACCCACTTGACTAGTCAACTTTTTCTAGGACCTTCTAGAATAATTTTTGACCTTCTAGATAACTCATGAGGGTTCTCCAACTTCACAAGGCCATAAATATCTAACCGTGAGGAGTTATGTGACGTTCCACGTATCACCGGAAATGAAATGACATTTAATATCCATATAGAATAGTCTTACCTGCAAAAATATAAATCTTTATACCATTATACATCAATCAAACAAAAGACCTTTAACCATACTGGTGGGGCTACCAAAATTTTCTACCGTACTTGATTCAAGGGTTTACATCAATGAAAACCAACCCAATTAATCAACAATTGATCTGGATTTAGGAGCGGAACGAAATGATTAACAAACTAGATACAATAAACACAGAGATATAAAGAATAACACAAATATCCAGTGAACAATATCTTCTATTAAATAATGAAATAGGTTGAAACTGTAAAACTGCAGAAATGAAACACTTGCTCGAATGTTGGTATCTATCTATGAGAAGATATATGGCTACTACGCGCATCTGTCTAAGCATAATGGATTGAAATGAGGCTCCAGAGGCCTTTTTGATATTACTCATGAATTCCAAAACCCTAGACATCCAAAAACCTAACCCTAGAAGGTGATAAACCAAAATTCATGTGGGCCCTATGGGTAAGTTGGTGTAATTTGGTACCTCAACTTCCCAAGGTTGTAAATTTTTCATACGAACTCCATTTTAGGTGTGTGATATCCCGTTGGAAAAGTCTTTTAGAGAACTACACATTCCATCATCAAAATTTGACTCCATCTATAGTTTGACTGTGGCAAGCCAAAAAAACAATGTTTAGGCCCCCAAAACAGCCCTGGAAGTACAACAAGATGTGATGACATGAAAACATACAAAATAAGCCAGTTGGATTTGGAGAGAGGCTACCATATCCACCTGGAGGATGTGTGGGGCTTCAGACAACCCCAGAAGTGTAGAACCCACAATTACAAAGCAGTACATAAGAACGTGATGAACAAAAAACAGACACGAGGAGCCAATTGGAATAGGTGGGTGGCCACCAATATCCACCTGGATCAATCCTACCCCTTTAGGAAGCAATGGTATCCATTGCGTTGAGTTCCCCCATTAGGTGAGGAAACTTCTGCTAGATTTACGCCTGGGTGAGCCACTTGCCTTGGTGTAGGAGTTTCCCTGCCTTGACAACCCGATAAATCTAGATCCGCTGCTAGTGAGTTCCCTTGACCTATGTGTCCACTATATGGTCAGTGGATGCTTGTTCCATGCAGTCAGGGTTGAGATCTTTTGGTGTTAGTTGTTCGATGATCTCGGAGGTGTCCAATAACGGTGGAAAATATGGTTGAAGGAGGTCCACATTGAATATTGGATGCAAACCAAGGAAGGGCGGAGTGTTGAGCTCAAAAGAATTGCTACCCATAGCCTTGGTGATAGTGTAAGGCCCATAACGAAGTGGGCAAAGCTTCTGATGGCGCCCGGTGAGATGCTCCTTCTGCAAATGTAACAAGACTTTGTCGCCAAAATGAAACTAGTGTGGTACCCTATGTTGATCATGGCGTTGCTTGTACTTAGCATTGGATTTATGCAAAATTTCCTGGACCTGTTGGTGGATGTGCTGAATCCGCTCAATGAATTTGGTGGCTTTGTCGATTGCAGACTGATCAGGGGAAGAATCTGTCTATGCGGTGGTAAGAGGAAGTGCAATATCAATGGGTCCCAAGGGTTGGAATCTCAGACCCACCTGAAATGGGCTATGGTCGGTGGAACTATGGAGAGCCCTATTGTAACTGTGTTGTACATATGAGAGACTCTCATCCCATGTACTTGGATGATTAGAATTGTACATTTGCAGGATGTGCACAATCATCCGATTGGAGACCTCTATTTGGCCATCATTTTGGGGGTGGAAAGCAATGGATTTTGTGAGCTTGGTGTCCAACAGAGACCAGAGACTTGACCAAAAGGTGTTGAGGAACTTGCTGTCTTGGTCATAGATGATGTTCTATGTTATCCCAAATTGGACCCACACTCGTTAGAATAATATCTTGGCAGTATCTTTCGCTGTGACATTCTTCTTATAGGTTGTGAGGATGACCATCTTCGAAAACTGATCAACAACTGCAAACACACAGTCATTTCCTTGCTTGGTGGACGACAAGGCAGACATGTAATCCATTAAGATGGATTCCTGAGGCTTCTCGGGAATAGGAAGAGGGGTGTATAAGCCTTGATTCTTGATGGCTGGCTTGGAAATGGCACAGACAATGCAAGATATGATATATTTGCTGATGTCCTGTCGAAGTTTTTTCCAATAAAAATGTTTATGAAGAACGACGGCAATTTTATCTATGCCAAAATGTCTTACAACCCGATTGTAGTGAGGTTCCCAAATCACCTTTGTACACTCTCTTGTAGGAACACAAAGATGGCCTAGGTTATATAAGATTTTATCCTGAATGTGAAAATCAGTGACGGTTGTGCCTATACCCAAGAGCTGATATGTGGTGGTGAAGTCTGGATCTTGCTGATAAAGTTGGGGCCACTCAAATGCTTCATGTCCATAGGAGTGGAGCATAGTGGCGAGTGCAGCCACATGATCGAAACGATCGGAGATACTTGTCTTATACTTGATATTGATCTAGAACTATTGTAGGTAGGTGGACTACTTATGATGGTGGTCGTTCGACAATTTCCCCTGTGTCTGTATGAACTGTAGAGGCTTGTGATAAGTGTGTATGATCGTCTCTTTCCCCATAATGTAATGTTTCTATTGATGACATATTTGTACAATGGAATACATTTCCTTGTCATAGGTTGGGTATTTATTGATAGTATCAGAGAGTGTCTCACTATGGTATGCCATCGAATGTCCCTGCCGAGTGAGAAATTCACCCACAACATAGTCATATGCATCTGTCTCAATCTCGAATGGTTGTTGCAGATCAAGAAAGGAGAGTACTGGAGCCGAGCACAAGTGATGCTTCAGATCCTCAAATGATCATTTCTACTCCTTCCCCCACACAAACTTGTCCCTACCACTTCCCTTGGTCACCTGGCTGGGGGCCCACACAATATGGGAGAATCCTAACACGAACCGTCGATAAAAGTTGGCTAGTCCCACAAATATTTTAAGCTCAGTCAGCGTGGTCAGCGTTGTCCAGTCGCGGATGAATTGGATCTTAGCTGGCTCAACATGTACCCCATTCGCATCAACAATGTAGCCCAATTATTGGACCCTATTCATGCCAAAAGAGCATTTTTCCAAGTTGGCATAAAGATTGTGCTGCCGTAGAGTGCTCAAAACCTACTGAATATGCTGCATGTGCTCCTCCCATGTTTTGCTGAAGATGAGGATGTCATCCAAATATACTACCACAAAGGAGTTGGTGAAGGGTCTAAATAGATCATCCATCAACCTCATGAAAGTGGTTGGTGCATTTGTTAAGCCAAAGGGCATGACTAGCGATTCGTAGAGACCTTCTTTAGACTTGCAGGTTTTCTTCCATACATCAATTGGTTCAATGGGAACCTGGTGGTAGCCAGACTTAGGTCAATTTTGTTGAAGAACTTTGCCCCCTTGAGTTGGTCAAGAATGTCATCAATCCTAGGAATGGGGTAGTAGTTCCTGACTGTGATTTTTTTTAAGGCTCTGTAATCAATGTAGAGTCGCCAAGTGTTGTCCTTATTCTACACCGATACAATGGAGCTGCCACAAGGGGAGGAGCTGGGTCTGATGTGCCCCTTTTGAATAAGCTCTTGGTTCTTTCCTGAGAAACTCTGACCCTTTGCTACCTCCAACCCCCTAGTTTCTCAGGCTACAACCTGAGGAAAGATCCAACTCCCCAATTCTCTGGCTACAATGAGAAGGAGGCTACAACCCCCTATGTTCTCTGGCTACAACCAGAAGGTGGCTACAACCACTTGTCCTTGCCCTATCCAACCGCCCTGAAGTAGAAGTAGAATGATGGAACCACTATCACACTATCACTATGAGATATACCGCTGTAAACTTGTACCAATAAACCTGAACCATGCACTAGCCATGCATCAACCTGTACCTCAACCTGTAATCAACCTGTACCATAAACAAGTGCATCAACCATGCACCAACCTGTAATCAACCTGTACCA
>SNQJ01S0182028.1:0-17120 GCA_010110895.2 Picea sitchensis | reverse complement strand
ACCTCTGATCATGTATACACCCTACTGTATCAGATAACATATTATTAAAACAACCTGGGCATCAAAAACCTGGTACAAGCATCACTTCATACCCTTTCACAAGATTTTCACAGATCCACTACTTTCTCCACTACTACCCTTGGATATCTGCACTTTTCCCCATTGCAACTTGCATACATCCGTGCCCTTCTGACCTACAACCTGCAGATACCTCAAAAACTAGGTTTACTCACATTTTCTACAACTCCGAGACTTTCACCTTCGACCTTCCTTCACACCCTCAGACTTACTACCTTAGATTTGACAATAGACCAAAAGTTATTGACAATATAGATAATCAATAGAGATGTGTGTGAATTGTACTTATGAGAGACCTTTGAGGTGTTATTATACTTTTTCTTAGTAACCTCTTTCCTTACTTTAGGGGTTTCTTGTTACAACCACTTAACCTTTTCATTAATCGACTTGTAACCAACTAGGTACTTATTAACCATTCTTTGGGGCTTCCAACTTCACAAGGCGATAAATACTAAACTGTTAGGAACCACATGGTGTGCCACCTATCACCACAAATGACATGATGAGGAATATCCATCCATGAGTGTGTTACATGCATTTACACTATCATTCATGATATTTTTCCTAGATTAAATTCATGTTCCATAACCATGTTGTTGGGGCTACCATACTTCTTCAAGGGTTGACATCAATGACAACAAATGTTTCAACAATGTCCCCCTTTGACATTGATGGAAATAATGTTGGCATGGGAACACTCATGCTCCCCTTGTGATCATCACTCCCCCTATCTCCATGTATCTCTTCTTTCTCTCTGTTTCCAAGACTTTGTTCTATCTCTTCCCCTTTGACATCAATGGAAAAGGGTAATTCTCCTTGGGGCTGCTCCCCCTATCTGCAAGCCTCTGTTGTCTCTTTGCGATTCTTCATCATGTAAATATCTGATGTATATGAAAAGCATTAAAACAATTATTTACTTATACTCTTCATGTATTCTTCTTCTCTCCCCATATATTACTGTTCTTGATGCTATGTGGATCACTGTGGTCCAGAAACAACTCCAAGTTTTTGTCAAAGATACTCAAAGGTATCCCTCGAAAGAAGTTTGGTGAAGGTCTGAAATTGTTTGCTAGAGCCGCAATGAGGAGGGACATATTGCAAGAGATATCAACAACTTTCTTTTGTAGCCTCACTAATCTCTCTTCTGCTAGATCTCTAGGGTTGTTGTGAATATAATTATTTTCCATTGCTAGGGTCCTACCACTTTCTTCTTAATCCAATTACTAGATCCTACAACTTCCCACAAATAATCCAAAGAAAACTTCTTTGATACCAATATGATCTATAAACTATCATAGATATTCCACTAGAACAATTTTCACAATAGATCTTATAATAGGCTGGAATATTTATTATGTAGGTTTATTTCCTTAGATATTAGATTTCTTATCTCTAGCTTATTTCTCCATTTTTATAGAAAATAAATGAAATACAAAAATAAGAGAACAAGAAAATGAAAAAAACACCATCCACACCAACAAACACAAGATTTACCCTAGGAAACACAATATGGGAGAAAATATAGCTCAAGGGTGAGGCCTATGCTCTACTCTCTTTTTTTTAGTTATCAAAATGAAAATACTAAGGAATGGGCACTCACTATGGAGTTTCCTATGACATAGTGGCTTGAAAGGATATTACAAAATATTCCTCCTCCTTTGTTGTGCTCTCAAAATACTACTCCTAGATGATTTTATCATCTATGGAACAACTACAATGATAAATGATGGAATTCCCTCTACTCCTAATGAATATTCATCTAGGGTTAGGTTTTTGTCTTCCTCAACCCTAAATTAGTGTTAAGTTTTGGACTTTCTAGAATCTTCTTGAAAATACACATGTTTCTAGACCCACAATTTTGAGTAATGGGGGCTTATGTGGTGTCCACTCATACCATGGTGATAAACAAGGTAGGTCAAATTCCGAGAGGAATAATGTTTTCATATGAGCTCCAATTGAGGTGATTTTTGCACCGTTGGAAAGGTCTCATTGTGTAAAAAATCATCAAGGAAAATTAGGTATTTTTTGGACCAAAAAATGCCATTTAATTCTAGAAAATTTCTGGATTGCGTTGTGTCAGGTTTCGAAACGTACAACATTTTGAGTGGAAACTCCACGCTTAATATTTTTTTATGTCCATGATGATGGGTGGAGTGTCCACTTGAAACATTGGACATTTAGAAACCTGACACACAGTTCAATCTAAAAATTTTCTAGCATTATGACTAACTATGAAAACTTGCATTCTCAAATGCCACTTAATGCCTCAAAATGGCTTGGGAATGTTTCATACCCAATTTTCCAAACTATGACCTACCGTTAAAATGACCCTGCAAATTGATTATTCCAATTGTTTCCACCCAGAAAGTACCAAGGTAGATGGAAAAATATATGATGATCCAATCCATATCAAAGAATGGAACTTGGGATAGTTGCAATAGACCCATCAATTTACCATTATACCCACAATTAAAACATGGATACTGGAACCTATTATAGTTTAAAAACCTTAGGTTGGTTGTGGTAGACCTACAAACTTATCACTAGACCATAGACTAAAAATAACATTGACATACCACCTAAGAATTGAGAATGAAACCTAACCTAATATTGAGAAAGAAATCAATTCTTCATTGAGAATATAAATTGACCTATCCTAAGCATTACGAATGGAGCCAACACACAACATAGACACTAATAACACAATCTTGGATACCTATGGTATATCCACCAACTTTTCTTTTTTCCAAGAAAAAAATCACTTTTTTATCATCCAAAAAATCCTTCTTTAGGTGCTACCACACATACCAACAAAATAAAACTAGCTGCAAGGACCAACCAAATTTCATACCTATGACTGGTATTTATAATCATATATGTCCAAATCCTCCTAACTACTACATCTATCATTGCAACCAAAATTTACTACATATACAAAGCATAAGGCCCACAAACAAAAAAAACAGTAGGACTGTAGAAAAATTAGAGCAGAACTATGTCTTATGTAGGCATATCCCTATAAATGTTCCAAGTATAGAGTGAACGATTAGGAAGGAACAACCCTTCTTTAGAAATTTTATTAGCCAACTGGTTATGTTCATGGAAGATATGGATTATAACAATTGAATTGAAGGTGGAAAAAACATCCTTAAACATATTGGCAATCCTGATGAGTTGCATATTATATACCTGCAATGATCCCTGCACCCATTTAACTACTAGAGACAAATCACCAAAGATATGTATGTCTCTAATGCTAAATTTATAAGCTAACTTAAGAAGATACTTCACAACCATAAATTCCACCAGATTGTACCCTTTCCTATATTAGCCTTAAAGGAAATAAAATGAGAGTCACTAAAGCGTATAAGTTTTCCAATACCACATGTCTGTGCTTCAGCTTGACATGCTTCATATAAAAATCCTTAGCATCTCTAGTTATTAATAAGTAATTCACCGACTCATCATGGAAGTTTCCGTAGCATCTCTACTTATTAATAAGTAATTCACTGACTCATCTTGGAAGTTTTATGTTCATATCCTCCTTGCAAAAACTATACATGGAAGTGATCTAAGAAACCACTTGAAATGAGGCAGTACAAGAGTCTTCAAATAAATATTTTTTCTCGGCAAGACACATACCTGACAAAGTAAAGAGCGAGATAGATGTAAAATACGTGAGGTATAGAATGGAGAACCAAGTCTTTAAATTGACATATATACTATCTTTAGACAACAAATCTTGGATCACTAGCCAGTGATGTATATCCTTCCACACTTGAATACTAAAACCACAGTTGAAAAACATGTGAGTGGTCGTTTCTTCCTCTCTCCTACATAAATAGAAAATCTTGGGCCATTGTATATTTCTTTTTGGTGGGATTCTCATGTATAAAAAATTCTGTAATTCCAACCACGTAAATAAATTTTTTTCTTAGGGACTTTCACCTTCTAAATATGAGACCACCACCAATATACTTGATCCCAATCTCCATATGCCAGTACTTGATAACCTAGATTCACTGAGTAGTATCCTTCGGTCTTGTTCTTAGTCCAAACTAGGTTTTCTTCTTCTTCTCGAAGGTAGATATGACCTTTGTATATTTCCTCCACAAAGGAGGCCCAAGATCAGGACCGGTCCCCCTATAATCCCAAATCATATTGTTACTTCCAACATTTTCTCCAAAGGTCTGTGCGTGCCTCATCGAAAAAGTACCGAAGATGTGTGAGATTCCTTGTTCGAAATAATTGCACTAAATCATGCGGGAAGAAAAATGATTTCCGTAGCCCATTATAACATCTTCTTCATTCCTAACCTCTGAGGCCCTTTCAACTCTCCATGCCAACATCCTTCCAATGATAGGGAAAGTGGATACAAGAGATTTCCATTGAAAATATCCCTTCTTCTGAGTCTTTCCCTATTTTTAGATACAACTCAAGAGGGAGTCTGAGACTATATATTTTTGAATAATTATTTTAGCACAAAGGTTATCCTTGATAATCATATTCCAAATAGTTTTTTCAGCAAGTGAGTGACCAAATAAATGGAGGTTATTTAACCCACAATCTGCTTCATTTTGGGTTTAGTGAGTGATAACAAATTGGTATAATGTGTTCCCTCCCTCCCTTATTGATCGTTCCATAGAAAATTAAAACATAGTTTCTAACATTTTTCTAGGACCCCCTTAGGGATGTGGGAAAGTTGTAACTAGTACACTGGTATAGCTTCCAATACTAACATTAGTAGAGTCAATCATCCTATGTGAGATAACCAAAAATTACACCATAGGTGTATCCTATTTTCTATTCTTTCAATAAGACAATAAGCCAATTCCAATCTTTCTTGCCATAGGAGTTCGACTTAAGTCAAAATCCTAGCTACTTGAATCTGTCATCAAAATCAATGTTAAGGTCTAAATAGTGGCACATTATCCCTTAATTGGGGCATATTACATTATCATTTCTATTTATTTATGTCAGCTTGGGTCCATTAGTTGTAATTGTACCTCCTAGTATCCTTTATATACCAAGGAGACCTTTTCATTTGGAATCATCTTGTATTTGTAAATTTATGTGGTGTATAAGGAGGTTCCCCCCTCGAACAAGCTTATTATCTGAAATTATCTCTTTGTCAAGGAGTTGAGTACTTATTCTAAGGTTTTTTATGCTATTTTGATATTTGGTTCTTAACATTTGGTATCAGAGTTCAAGGTCTTGGGGTTTCGCTGTTGCATCTAAGACACCTTGGAATTTTCTCTATAACTTGTTTTCTATGATGTTTCTGAAGGAACTCCTTGGAGGATTTTTAGTAGACGGATCAAGGTACTTGGGGTTACAATTTCAGCTCCTTAGGCATTATATTTGTAGAGATATAGAATGTGTAATATAGGGTCATCCTACTTTTGTAGATACAACCTGTGTAATATAGGGTAGCTGACTAGTCATATTAACTAGTCTCAAACATGTGTTCCAGGTAAAACATCCATATATTCTTCAGTGAGTATCCAAATTAAGTGAGAAAAGTTGCATTGGATAGTGGACAGTCTGTAGTATATCCGGTGCAAGTTTCATAATCAAATATCATATATTGTTCTCTTATCACACTTTACAAGTATGCTCTCCTGGAAGGGAAAAAAATCAGCAAGGTGTGGGGAAGTTACCATAACTTCCACTTGGCACATATAATTTTGATCATACCTATGACATTTCATAGAAGACGTATCATAAAACTACAGAATGTAAGTTTTATACCCATAAGGGCTGAAATTTTGGAGATACATCAGAAGAAAGATCATCTAGTAGAACCACCTCGAAATCAAGGTTTAAAAGTGATACTTAGACAACATGCCACCAAAAAAGGGAACTTATACACCAAATAAGCTTTCATATAGTCCTACTTGGACTCTTTATGAAGGTGAAGAAATGCACAGGGACATAAATGATTTACAAAAGAAGATAGTAACAAAAGATGAACTACAAGGGATTATGGATTCAACTGAAGCTAAGTTAGAGGCAATAATGGATACTAATATGGATGGTTTAAAAATGGATATCATGGAAGGATTGAAAAATTTCCTAATAGAGAGGTCACCTGAAAGTGAAAATGTATCCCATGAAATTCATGATGAGGACACAAGGAAGATGAATCAAGACTGGAGAAAATCTAGCTTTGGGTTGAAGACCAACCACTTTCCTAAGATTGATATGAGGAAGGTTGATGGAAAGGATCCAATCACATGGATACTTTAGATGGATAAGTTTTTTGATCTACATGATGTGCCACACACACAAAAGGTACAAATTTCTTATTTATATTTAGAACCCAATCAATTTGTGTGGTATCAATGTTTTTTTTCTCGCAAATCACTTGTCACTTCGAAAATTTTCACAGAAGAAATGATAGCACACTATGAGGATACACGGAGCAGTAATTTCTTTAGCCAATTGATAAATCTCAAGCAAAAGGGTTCAGTTGCAGAGCACAGTGAGAACTTCCAAAGATTTAATATAAAGGTAACATATATTCCAGATGAGCACTTGATTGATGTATTCATAGGAACTTTAAAGGATAACATTCAACATGAGTTTCGCCTTTGGGAACCAAAATCATTGGAGAATGCATTCAAGGTGGAGAGAAATGGTGAAAGTAAAAATATGGCTATGGCTACTAGAAGGACCACTCCTAACATCTATCGAGAGAATAATGTTCCTTCTTCTAAAACACCTCAACCTACAAGGTTGATACCTAAAAAATTGGAGGAAATAAAAGCAAAAGGTTTATTCTTTAATTATGACAACAAGTACAGTAAGGGACATAAGTGCGGTGAAAATAAATTATTCTACATAGATTGTGAAGAGGAAGAAGAACAAGAACAAGAACAAAAACCATCTCAATATGAAAATGTAGAAGAGATTTCTTCTAAAGAGTTGACTCCCACGATATCATGTATTGCATTGGCTATAATTAGCACTCCTCAAACCCTCAAGATCAAAGGATATATCAAAAAGAAAAAGGTAATAGTCCTAATTGATTCTAGTAGTACTCATAATTTCATTCACTATAAATTATCCAAAGCTCTCAATTGCTTTATATATCTAGCGCCAGAGTTTCAAGTAATGATTGCAAATGGAGGAACTATCAATTTCTTAGGAAAATTCTATAAGATCAATCTTACTATGGGGGAATATGTAATGAATAGTCCAATGATTTCTATACCCATGGGTGGTGTTGATGTCGTACTAGGAGTCCAATGGATACAATCATTGGGAACAATGGCTTTTAATTTTCAAGAACTTTTCATGAAATTTTCATTGGAAGGAAAGGAAATTGAGTTAAGGGGTATCACAGGGAAACCTAGAAAGTTGATAAGCTCTAATGGTATGAAACAATTATTGAAAAAGGGGCATCAGGGTGTAATTTCACAACTATTCTCACTAGATGTTCAAACATCTAATCCATCTATTCCCCTATATCTCTAAGGGATCATTGATAATCATTCCAAAGTATTTGAAGAAATTCCCAGAGGTCTTCCACCCACTCGAAATCACGATCATGCTATTCACCTAATTCCTCAGAGTGTTCCTCCTAACATTAGGCCTTACATATACCATTATGCACAAAAGAGTGAAATTGAGCATATGGTTGAAGAAATGTTAGAGGTTGGCATTATTAGACCTATCCAAATTTATTACTCTGCACCGATGGTAATGGTACTCAAGAAAGAGGGCTCATGGAGTATCTGTCAATATTATAGAGAGATAAAAAAGATCACTATTAAAGATAAGTTTCCCATTCTCATCATTGATGAATTGTTATATGAACTACATGGAGCAATCTACTTCACAAACTTGGATCTTTGTTCAGGGTATCATCAGATTAGAATGAAGGAAGAAGATATCCCAAAATAAACATTATGAACTCATGAAGTACATTATGAATTTTTGGTCATGCCTTTTGGCCTTATGAATACACCTTCCACATTCCAAGGGTTGATGAATTCCATTTTCAATCCATTCCTTCAAAACTTTGTGTTAGTATTTTTTGATGATATACTAATCTATAGCAAGTCTTGGGAGGATCATGTTCGACATGTTGACAAGGTGCTACACCTACTAAAGGATCAACAACTATATGCCAAACCATACAAATACTTATTTGAGGTGAAGGAGTTAGAGTATTTGGGTCATATTGTATCTCATGAAGGTGTCAAGGTATACCCTAACAAGATTGAGGCCATGATGTACTGGATGATTCCCAAAACATTGAAGAATCTTAAATAATTTTTGGGTTTGATAGGTTACTACTGCAAGTTTGCTCGGAATTATGGAAGAATAACAACACCTTTAAAGACATTAACTAAGAAGGATGGATTTTCATGGACTCCAAAGGAAACTAAAGCTTTTGAAAAACTTAAAGAGGAGATGTGCATAGCTCATGTCTTGACCACACCAGACTTTACAAAAACCTTTATTGTGGAATGTGATGCCTCGTGAAATGGCATTGGTGTTGTTCTAATGCAAGAAGGAAGGCCGCTTTCGTTTGAAAGTCGGACACTCAAGGGAAAGGACTTACACAAACCCATTTATAAGAAGGAAATGATGGCAATACTACATGCATTGAAGCAATGGTTCCCTTACCTAATAGGTAGGTAGTTCAAGGTCAAAACATATCATGATAGTCTTAAATACTTCTTGGAACAAAGACTATCTTCAAAAGAACAACAAAAATGGGTGATCAAGATGTTGGGTTATTATTTTGAAATCATCTACAAAAAAGGGAAGCAAAATGTTGTGGTAGGTGCAGTCTCAAGAAGGGATGAATATGTTGAGGCTTTTCTCTGTGCTATCTCGATCATCGAACCCGATTGGATAATAGAAGCGAGGGATGAATGGAAGAATGACAAAAATGTGTGGACTCTCATTCAAAGGTTGTAGCAGGGTTCCAGTGCATCAGATACATTTACATGGAAAAACGATTCACTATGGTACAAAGATCACTTATATTTATGTAATAAATCCCAACTCAAACAAAAGGTACTCTTGGAATTGCACACCTCTCCGGTAGGAGGGCACTCAGGATTTTTGAAAACCTACCATAGGGTCAAGAAGGAATGTTTTTGGGATGGAATTAAAACTGATGTTCAAAGGTTTGTGACAGAATGTTTGTTTTGCCAACAAAATAAGGTGGAAACAATTAAGACCCCGGGTCTTTTACAACCATTAGCCATCCCAAGAGAGCATTGGGAGGAGGTTTCCATGGATTTCATCATAGGGTTACCAAATTATGAAGGAAAGAGTGTCATCATGGTGATTGTTGATAGACTGACCAAGTACACACACTTTTGTGCACTCTCTCATCCTTTCAAAGCTAGTACAGTTGCCACTGCATTCATGGAGATAGTTCAAAAGCTGCATGTAAGCCCAAATATTATTGTAAGTGTCAGAGATCCGATTTTCAATGGACATTTTTGGACATAATTATTTTCTTTTTTGGGTACTCAATTCACTCATAGCTCATCTTATCATCCTCAATCTGATGGACAAACCGAGATAGTGAATAAATGTCTGGAAGGATACCTTCGTTGATTTGTCTCTGATAAACAAACCCAATGGTTCAAGTGGTTACCATTGGCAGAATGGTGGTATAACACTTCCTTTCACACTACAACAAAAATGACACCATTTATGGCACTCTATGGATATCATCCACCTTCCATCACTTCTTATCTAAAATAAAAATCTAAGGTTCAAGTAGTGGAAGATCACATAGAGCATCAACAACAAGTTCTCCAACTCTTAAAGGACAACCTGACCATGGCACATAATCGCATGAAACAACAAGTATATCAGGATCATAGTGAAATAAGTTTTGAAGTAGGGGATTGGGTATTTTTAAGACTACAACCATACAAATAGATGTCCCTCAAGCAAGCTAAGAAGGATAATAAATTATCACCAAATTACTATGGCCCTTATAAGGTGTTGCAAAAGATTTTTANAATATTATTGTAAGTGACAAAGATCCGATTTTCAATGGACATTTTTGGACATAATTATTTTCTTTTTTGGGTACTCAATTCACTCATAGCTCATCTTATCATCCTCAATTTGATGGACAAACTGATATAGTGAATAAATGTCTGGAAGGATACCTTCGTTGATTTGTCTATGATAAACAAACCCAATGGTTCAAGTGGTTACCATTGGCAGAATGGTGGTATAACACTTCCTTTCACACTACAAAAAAAATGACACCATTTATGGCACTCTATGGATATCATCCACCTTGCATCACTTCTTATCTAAAATAAAAATCTAAGGTTCAAGTAGTGGAAGATCACATAGAGCATCAACAACAAGTTCTCCAACTCCTAAAGGACAACCTGACCATGGCACATAATCGCATGAAACAACAAGTATATCAGGATCGTAGTGAAATAAGTTTTGAAGTAGGGGATTGGGTATTTTTAAGACTACAACCATACAAATAGATGTCCCTCAAGCAAGCTAAGAAGGATAATAAATTATCACCAAATTACTATGGCCCTTATAAGGTGTTGCAAAAGATTTTTACTATGGCATACAAATTGGAGTTGCCTGCATCTTCATGAGTACACATAGTTTTCCACGTTTCATGCTTAAAGAAGGTTATATGTGACAAGATCCTAGTTCAAACTATATTTCCAAAACTTGATGAGGAAGGAAAAATCATATTGGAGCCTGAAGCAATCACTAACACAAGAATTGGCCAGCTAAGGAATAGATCCATTTTAGAGTATCTCATTAAGTGGAGGAAACTACCTGCTGAAGATTCCACTTGGGAAATGAGTCTTTTATACAGAAGCATCCAGAATTACTCAAGTGTTGTGGACAACACTTGTCTGAAGGGGAGGGGCATGCTAAGCCCTAAATAGTGGCACATTTCCCCTTAGTTGGGGCATATTACATTAGTATTATTATTTTATTTATGTTGGCTTGGGTCCATTAGTTGTAATTGTACCTCCTATTCTCCTATATATACCAAGGAGACCTTTTCATTTTGAATCATCTTGTATTTGTAAATTTATGTGGTGTATAAGGAGGTTGCCCCCTTGAAGAGGCTTATTATCTACAATTCTCTCTTTGTCAAGGCGTTGAGTACTTATTCTGAGGTTTTTTATGCTATTTTGATATTTGGTTCTTAACAATCAATTTTATGATACGTGAATACATTTAGTAAGTTAAGTTCCACTCTTTTATCCATGCCATGCAGATGAGGATTTTTCTAAGCTAACTTCCATTCCGATGGCCTTACTAAAGACTACTAGAATATCATGAAGGGATCTACCTTCAGACAACAATCCATATAAGAAAATAAGAACATCCTCGACCAACATAAGGTGTATAAGAGAAAAATCTAATTCCACCTTAACTCCTTGCAAACAACAAACAAGTTTTGCTTCTAGAATGGATTGACTCGGTCCTTCAACAACAACTAAAAAGAGATAAGAAGAAAGGAGAAAAACTTGTCGCAAACCCTTGGTAGGAGTAAAAAAAATCAATTTTGACCCGTTAACTATGATGGCATACGACACTAAATCTACGCACCCCATAATCCAATTCACCACATTGATGGAACATCCAATCTAAATCAGGAGAAGTCGAAGGTATAGACAGTAGGTGAGATCATAAGCCTACGATAGATCCAACTTGACTACAATGGAAATTGGTTTCCGAGCTTTAATGCTATGAAGTTCTTATTGTGCAGCCCCGACTATGTCATGGGTATGTCAACCCTACAAAAACCCAAACTAGTCCGACAATATAACTTTTGACAAAAACTTTTTAAGTTTGACTGCCAGCACCTTTGCGATGATTTTGTAGACATAGTTACAAAAGGAAATCGACTCGAAATCCTTGAAACTGTATGAATTATCGATCTTGGGAATTAGGGCCATACAGGCTTAGTTGGAAGATGGTAAAACCCTTCCCATCGTTCTAACCTCTTCTACCACCTGCAACAAATCATTGTCGAGAATATCAAAGAAGCCTAGAAAAAATGCAACTGTCTTTAGTGCTTCACTACTTGAACCATATGTGCATGTCACGATCATACATTGAGTAATTTAGAACAACCCCTAAAAATGTCTCAAGCTAGTATGTGATGAGTCTCCAGTGCTACATAAAAATTGTTCCCATTTCATGTTTATTGGCTTCCACCTAGATATCAAAGGCTCATTGAAAGTCAAGTGAGGATAGGACATGAGTAGTCTCTTTGAATACTTCATAATAGGTTGATTCTGAATGTGAATGAAGTTGGTTGTATTTTATTGCATTAAGAGAGTGTGCAACATTAGAAAAGAGCAAGATAAACCTCTTGAGATAATTTACCATTCCCATAAAACTTTACAAGTTATAATTTTTTCGAGGAATGGCCAATTAACTATGGTTAACATATTTATTTAATTAATTCTAAATCCATCTTGGTTCATATAGACTCCAATATAAATGAGTTCCCTCTATAGGAATATACACTTCTTCATGTTTACCAAAAATTTCACTCTTTATAATGTTATAAATACATTGTCTAAATGATACAAGTAATCCTCTCAAATATTACTAAAACCAAATATGATTTCTATATACATAATAACAAATGAATCAAAGTATAACCTTAACATTTCATTAATCATTCTCACGAACATCACAAGCACATTAATAAAGCCAAACAACATCTCTATCCATTTAAACAATCACATCACAAGCACATTAATAAGGCCAAGCAACATCCATATCCATTTAAACAATCATTTCGATAGTTTAAAGGTTATCTTGAAGATTCAACTATCCATTAACAATCACATATTAAGGTTGTGTCTTATGAAGGAAATCCTCTCACATAATCAAGTCGGTTCTCGACTAAGAAATTATTCAACAAAGGTAGTAAAACTACAAATATATATTTAATTCCTATGCAAGAGATTAGATGAGTAGGTTGACTCTAAAAATCGAATTCAACCTTACAAACCTATGCACATTATGGACATAATCCATAATCTCGTCGCGGACAATATCTTTCTTAATCTTGGTCTACAAAAGTTGCAAACCGTGTGGCAGATCTTGAGGAGGATCAATCAAAACTAAGGGCTTCTAGAAATATAAGTCCACTAATGCGTATCAACTAAGCCTATTTTGTATGATAGAAACAAAAAGAAAGACATATAGGCTTAAATCAAGTAGAAGATTTCGCTGTATAGAATCAATGCCATTTGGAAAGCCCTTCTAGAACCTAAGAAGGCCAGTTTTGCTTGGTCCTTAAATCATAAATGTGTTTCTATCCCCAACTATTAAGTATTTATTGGTGAAAAAATCTAGATCTTCCTTCCATTTTGGGGGAAAATAATACAAGTTATCATTAAATAATTATTTTATTTTGGTTATGTGACTTTGTGAAATATACTTGGCATTGGGAATTCAATCTTTTTAGTTAGTTTTTCCTTCTCCCATTTTCTAAAATGGTTTGTTGAGATACACTAAACTTTATTATGAGATATATTAAAATTAGTTGTCGAGTTCCTCAGAGTGGATGTTTTGTATCATTTTTGGAAAATAAAATATGAATTATTATTTATAAATCTATAATAATAGACACATTTTACCCCATCATATGCTCTCATTTGCAATAATGGATTCAAGTGTAGTTATGGAAGGTGGAGATGGAGGTGGGGTATATGTGTCAATTGTTGGATTTTTGTGTTACGACACCATGCATGATGAACACTCCTTGTATCATTTAACTCAGTATTAAGAATTTATTTCCAATCTACCTCGACATTAAGTTGGTCAAGTGGTTCAAAAGCACCAGGAGCATCATAGAGTTGGTCACCACCTTAACTTCCTGTAGTCCCATGCTTTTATAATTTTTAGCCTATTCCCTTGGACATTTCTAAGTCATCGCAAATTAAGGAGCTTGAGTAGAGAAACAATGTATGAGAGCTAATTCTTATTGATTCAAAACCTACAACAAATAAATGCGGGCTAACCCCAAAAAGAAATACCCTCCTACGAACAAGTGCACTATCCTACTAGTTGCTTGATATGACACTCACCTTTGGCTATATGTCTTTTTTGGTTTTGTTTTATGATATTTCATACATTACCTTGTGTGATATTACTATCGTATTTACATCCTACATCACTTCATTTTTCATTTGATGATAAGATTGGTTATTAAGTCTATCCTTATGGCTATTTGTATGACATTTTTTTCTTATAAAACACAAGTAATCAATTATGTATATAATATAATATAAAGTGAAACATTTTATTTATTTATTTCGCAATTTGATTGTTCGCTTTGGAGTGCAATTCCTCAAGTTAATGAAATACAATCATCCCTAGTTTTGATATTAATATCATTGGTAGTTTAATTGTCATGCATTGTAGGTTGTCTTTAACTTATGGTCATTACAGTTTGGTAGGTCTACTAACTTATCATGACTAGTAGTGGTATATCCAGTAAAATATCACTTTCATTATATCTATATGGGTTTGTTGTGTAGACCTACCAACTTATCACTAGACCAAACACAAGCATTCAAAATGGAACCATTGGCTTGTCTCTAAACTATAACTTGCACATTGAAAGTGGAACTTAGTATGATTGTGGTAGATGCATTGATTTATTAGTAAATAGTAATGTAATCACTAAGAATGAACTTGATATAATTATGGTAAACCCATTTAATTATTACTATACCACATTCATTCTAAGTGTTGAAAGAGAAACTTAAACTAGATGTGGTAAAATCACTAACTTGTCACTAGACTATAAAGCATAAGAATAAACATGGTTTAATTGTAATTGACCCATTGACTTACCATCATAACATGAGAGTGAAACTTAGGCTAAGTGTAATAGACTCATTGACATATCATGAGACCACAATGAAAACACTAAAAAAAAACTTAGGCTAATTATAATAAACTCACTAACTTTTCATTAAACCATACTACAATTGAAAAAATAAATAATAGATTTAATTAGATAGTTATAAAACCCATACACATGTGACATGCCACTCAACTAAACAAAGTTGTACCCAAACTCATTAGTTCAAAACCATCCCAAATGCATGAAGCATAATAATCTTTGATTCATAGAATTCATAATATAATATAATGACATGTAAAGTTGTGCCCTCATCGTGTGCAGTGTTTTTTTATTTCTCTTACTCCCATGCGAATCTCCTCCTCGATAGTTAGGCTCCTCTTTTTCCCACTTGAACTAAATAAATCAATTAAATTAGATATGAGATTCTTTTGTTTTGTTTTTAACCCATTAATTAAGAGATGCCTATGTTTATATTAATTAATACATGCATATATTTATATTTAATTCATAGTATTTCTCATAAAAGTGATGAATGATGTCATCATAGGGTTGAGTGACATATTCAAACAAGCAAATCATAATTCTAAAAGATAACTGATTAAAACTTGGATTATTCTCCCAAAAGTCCCTTTTCAAGAATGAATCATTGTTATTCCAAAGCAACAACGATTCAACATTAATCATATTTTAGCTATCATGGAAGAAACATGTTTTTTTCCCTCATGTTAACACTAATGAACTTCAAGACTATGCAATTGAGTCACAATGTCAAAATTGAATAAGTGGAATGTTAGCATATCTATGATACAACATTAATTTCCATTGTGCTTCATTTCGAAGTTGCCCATTGTAATGTGGACCTTATGTTGATAATTTTGTGTCATTTTACATATTTTATATCGTGACTCGCATCAATGTTTATAAAACAAAGTGGGCAAACTTCCTATTAACACAACTCCTCCACTTATAGACTTAGTCAATCTCTAACTCCATCCAATATCAAACCTCACAACTTAAGAATTGGTGGTTGTCAACAACTATTGCCCTAGTTGAGAAACTTTTCTTTGATTTTCTCTAAGGTGTACCACTTTAACATAAAGTGATTTCCCTTTAGCTTGAATTGATAAATATTTAGGATTCCCTTTACATTTTTCACTCTATGAATTATAGAGCTACACATTCTTCTGTCTATGTACTCAAACTTCAAAGTTAATCTCTTCAAGAATCAACATAGTGGATTCTTTCTTCCTCATCATCATCTAAAATTGATGGCTCATAAAATTCAAGTGATTTGGATCGAAAACTAGATGAATGCCCATGCAAGCTAGTATATATTTCTTGGACACATTCTCTCTAATCTACTTGATGATAATGCAAGGGCCATAATTGAGTGGCTTGATATTTATGGATTTTTCCTTAAAGAACTCTTTCTAAAGATAAATTCATACTCTATCTCTTACATAGTATGGATGATATTAGTTTTGTTGATCATGCCTAGACTTATGCTTATAATGAGTTTATGAGTCTTTAGCAAAGCTTCTCGAACTTGATCATAAATCTTTAGATGTAGTCAATAAATATTATGGCTTTCTCATGTGCAATTGCTTCCTTCATCACCACCACCTTAGGAATGGGTCCAATAATGTATAATGAATCCTTTGACATGAATCTAAGGAATTATTTAGAAGGTAAAGTGCTTATCACACCATGCATTGTGTGATTATAATTGTGTTGCACATATGGGATGTTGGCATCCCGTGTCTTGGCTCGATGTTTGAAAATTGAAAATTCATAATAGTTAAACTATAGTGCTATCTGCCACCTTCGTTTGATCATTTCTTTGTGGGCTTGACCATCGGGAGGGAAAGGGTTTGAATGCAAAGACCGAAAAATGAGGTCAAGGTACAAGGTATGAGTCACTTTGCAAGATACCGGATATATAAAATATGCAGAACATAAATAAAATGCTAGAAATGGCAGAATAACAGTAAAATATCTAGCATAATCTTCACAATACACATAAATGATATACATAATAGCAATAGAAAAAGCACTTTGATTCAGAAAGCAATGTTCACAGGCTTCTTCGAGGGGGCAACCTCCAGTTGAGCAACGCTCTGTTACAATAATCTCCAAGCTAGGGTTCTCATACCCTCGACCCTTATTTATA
>SNQJ01S0182027.1:4838-15075 GCA_010110895.2 Picea sitchensis | reverse complement strand
GAAGAAGGGAAACACACACACACACACACACACACACACATATATATGAAACTTTGTCAGGAAACGAAAATACATCATGTGTCTCTGTAATATTTCTTCAACATCCAGATGAATGTTCATCGGACATTGTTTGGTCCAAAAAATGGGAAGCATGGAAGAAAACCCGATATATCCCATGGCCCCGGTTATTTTATACTGGGAACATATACCAGATGCAACAAAAAAATGAATGCGATGACACCTTTCTTTGTATATGAAATTGTTTGGTGAAAAGGTGGATGTGTCCTTCTCTATGGAACCTTTTGGGAACTTTCTTGTGGCATGTTTGAATTTTAGTTGGTTCTTGGTTGTGTGCTTCGTTTGTCAATTTGTATATCGCGGAATTCCGACTATTGTTTGGAGGACACAGAACAATAGAATTGAATTTTTTAGCCAGCTAGCCCACAAATCCGCCTGATCATTTCTATGACACTGTGACGCAAATGTAGTATGTGGCTTGTTTTGGCAGTTTTCCTTGATCGATGAACCTGGTAAAATTAATGTCCTAGAATAATTTGAAATCAATGAATATATACTGTGCGAAGTGCAATTGTGCTATCATATCAACAAGATGCCCTTAAAATTCAAATTGGTCGTTGCTTTAGCATTTTTTCTTGATCCATGAACTTGGTAAAATTAATCTCCTGGAATAATTTGAAATCAACGAATATATATTGTGTGAAGTGAAATTGTGCTATGATATCAACAAGAGGCCCTCAAAATTCAAATTGGTCCATGTTATGCTTGCAGTGATAGAATTTAAAAAAAAAAAAAAATTGTTTGCTTCCTTTTTTTTTAAAATAAACGATTTAACATCCTTTGATAATTCTATGTAATTCAATTGTACAATATCAATACTTAATATTAATAATTTAGTATTTGAAAATAATGTTTTTAGATAATGTTAGATNGAAGAAGGGAAACACACACACACACACACACACACACACATATATATGAAACTTTGTCAGGAAACGAAAATACATCATGTGTCTCTGTAATATTTCTTCAACATCCAGATGAATGTTCATCGGACATTGTTTGGTCCAAAAAATGGGAAGCATGGAAGAAAACCCGATATATCCCATGGCCCCGGTTATTTTATACTGGGAACATATACCAGATGCAACAAAAAAATGAATGCGATGACACCTTTCTTTGTATATGAAATTGTTTGGTGAAAAGGTGGATGTGTCCTTCTCTATGGAACCTTTTGGGAACTTTCTTGTGGCATGTTTGAATTTTAGTTGGTTCTTGGTTGTGTGCTTCGTTTGTCAATTTGTATATCGCGGAATTCCGACTATTGTTTGGAGGACACAGAACAATAGAATTGAATTTTTTAGCCAGCTAGCCCACAAATCCGCCTGATCATTTCTATGACACTGTGACGCAAATGTAGTATGTGGCTTGTTTTGGCAGTTTTCCTTGATCGATGAACCTGGTAAAATTAATGTCCTAGAATAATTTGAAATCAATGAATATATACTGTGCGAAGTGCAATTGTGCTATCATATCAACAAGATGCCCTTAAAATTCAAATTGGTCGTTGCTTTAGCATTTTTTCTTGATCCATGAACTTGGTAAAATTAATCTCCTGGAATAATTTGAAATCAACGAATATATATTGTGTGAAGTGAAATTGTGCTATGATATCAACAAGAGGCCCTCAAAATTCAAATTGGTCCATGTTATGCTTGCAGTGATAGAATTTAAAAAAAAAAAAAAATTGTTTGCTTCCTTTTTTTTTAAAATAAACGATTTAACATCCTTTGATAATTCTATGTAATTCAATTGTACAATATCAATACTTAATATTAATAATTTAGTATTTGAAAATAATGTTTTTAGATAATGTTAGATAGGATGACCATCTATAAACAATAGCAATGTTGAGCCCGCCAGTCCTAGAGTCCTGTGAATTTGTATATTGCGGAACTTTGAGTTCTATTTGGAGGACAGGGGAAAATAGAAGTGCAATGTTGAGCCAAAGAGCCCACAAGTCTTCCTGTCAATTTTTATATCGCGGAATTCTGGGTGTTATTTGTAGGAAACAGAACAATAGAGACTCAATTTTGAGCCCGCCAGGCTGAGAAACCGCGATCCAAAAAGTGCCTAAGTATGGAATGAAGGATCCGTCCATGCTCTATAAAATCTCATTTCCATATAAAGTACATGTTTACTATGTATTGCTCGTTTTTCGTAAAATTTATAGTTGCAGAAGTTGGCCCTAGAGTCCATCTGTAAATTTGTATATCGCGGGACTCCGAGTGTTGTTTGGAGGACATGAAACAATAGAAGTGAAATGTTGATCCAGGCAGCCCGCAGGTCCACTTGTCAATTTGTATATCGTGGAATTGTGGGTGCTATTTGTGGGGCATGGAACAATAGAGCCCCAATTTTCATCCCCCCAACCCGAGAACCCGCGATCCAAAAAGTGGCCAAAACACAAATATAACGAAGTGAAATTGTGCTATCATATCAACAAGAGGCCCTTAAAATTCAAATTGGTCATTGCTTTAGCATTTTTGCTTGATCCATGAACTTGGTAAAATTAATCTCCTAGAATAATTTGAAATCAACGAATATATACTGTGCGAAGTGTAATTGTGCTATGATATCAACAAGAGGCCCTTAAAATTCAAATTGGTCCCTGTTATGCTTGCGGTGATAGAATTTTAAAAAACTTTCTTTTGTTTCCTTCCTTTTTTTTTAATAAGCGATTTAACATCCTTTGATAATTTTATGTAATTCAATTGTACAATATCAATACTTAATATTAATAATTTAGTATTTGAAAATAATTTTTTTAGATAATGTTAGATAGGATGACCATCTGTAAACAATCACAATGTTGAGCCCGCCAATACTTGAGTCCTGTGAATTTGTATATCGCGGAACTCCAAGTACTATTTGGAGGAAACAGGACAATAGAAGTGCAATGTTGAGCTAGATATCCCACAAGTCCGCCTTTCAATTTGTATATCACGAAAGTCTGGGTGCTATTTGTAGGACACAAAACAATAGAGGCTCAATTTTTCACCCACCAGGCCAAGAAACCGCGATCCAAAAAGTGCCTAAGTATGGAATGAAGGATCCGTCCATGCTCTATAAAATCTCATGTCCATATAAAGTACATGTTTACTATGTATTGCTTATTTGTCAGAAAATTTCTAGGTGTAGAAGTTGGCCCTGGAGTCCATCTATAAATTTGTATATCGCAGAACTCTGGGTGTTGTTTGGAGGAAACAGAACAATAGAAGATCAATGTTGATCCAGGAAGCCCGCAGGTCCGCTTGTCAATTTGTAAATCACAGAATTGTGGGTGCTATTTGTGGGGCGCATAACAATAGAGGCCCAATTTCCATCCCCCCAGCCCGAGAACCCGCGATCCAAAAAGTGGCCAAGTATGAAATGCGAGATCTGTACATGATCTATACAAATTTCATGTCCATACTTTATAATATTACATACTTTGTATGTATTACTCTTTTTTCGGAAAACTTTTAGGTGCGGAAGTTGGTGGATTCATAGCTTCAGATTTCACTTACTTTTATATCACCAAACCGACTGGCCGCTTCCCCGTTTGATATTGTAATAAACGAATATAAACTGGCCCAAGTCCAAATGTGTTATGACATCAACACGAGGGCCTTAAAATTCAAATAGGTCGCAAGTCCGCTTGTCAATTTGTATATCGCAAAAATGTGGGTGTTATTTGTAGGACACGGAACAACAGAGGCCCAATTTTGAACCCGCCAAGCTGATAAATCGCGATCCAAATAGTGCCTAAGTATGGAATGAGGGATCCATACATTCTCTATAAAATCTCATGGCCATAGTTTTTATAAGTACATCTTTAGTATGTATTGCTCGTTTCCTCTGAATGTTGTTTAGAAGACACGAAAGAATAGAACTGCAATGTTGAAAGAGCGAGTCTGCAAGTTTCCTCTGTGTAACCTACCAATATAAGGTGAATACCAAGAAGAGAGTTGTAGCCGTGAGGGAGGGCTTGGCAAGAGATGAGGAAGAGGTATAGGATCTCCGAGCTGTGGAACAGATTGAGGAAATCCTGCGCACAACCTATGAGAGGAAAACAAGAGGCCCAAGAATGGGAGGAGAAGATAACAATCCTCTCCATATTAATGTCAGCGTGGAACCCATAAAACCATGTGCGACCAATACACTAAAGAGAACACCACCGTTTAGACAACTGAAGTTAGGAGGAATTCCGACAGCAAGAAGTACATCTACCATAGGAGCAACAATTGGAGGAGCCAGTTCAGGCAGTACTAGTCAAGTATCTACACCGTGCGACAGAGGTAGCAGTTTAGTATTTAGAATGGCAGGACACGATCCCACTATCATATTACCATAATTTCGAGGAGAAGCAACAGGAGACCTTGAGAAGCATTTGTTCATTTGTGCGAAGATTTGGGAGGCAAAACAGATCATTGATGAAGATACCAAACTTGCACAACTAACGATCATGCTAAGAGATCGCGCACTAGACTGGTACATGAGTCTATACACGAACAATGCCCCTAGGATGACGAGGACACTGGCAGACATTAGGAAGCTATTGATTAACGAGTTCCAGAAGCTGAGCTCAGAGGATCAGTACATGAAAGAGATGATCGAGATAAGACAGAAACCAGGAGAGTCTGTATGGGAGATTGACCAGAGATTTAAGCAACTGAAGGGGAAGTTAAAATACCTTATGACCGAGATGCATCACCGGAACTTGTTTTTCAACTCACTACTCCCACACCTAAAATATCCCTTACGACATCAGAAGTTTCAGACGCAGGTTGATTCTCTACAGGCATCCTTATAGCTGGAAGAGAACCAGTACCAGCAAACAGACCCAACTATTGAAGAATTGAAGGATGATTTGAAGAACCTAACATTTCAGTTGAACCAGAATAAGAACATGGACAAATGAGAAGTTGTTTGGTGCACCACATGTAGGACAAAAGGAAACCACAAGAACAAATGTCCAACATTTGTGCAGTATATGGCAACAGGCATGCCAAACCCGCTACCACAGGGAGGATTATGGTGCGAAATATGCAAGAAACTGGGTCACGACCCTTATCACTACATGATGATGCAGAAGTACTAGATAGTTCCAAAGAATTCTTATTGTACCTTTTGTAAGTCAGTGGGCCACGGCGACAAAGATTGCAGAACTATGGAGTTGATGCAGGAAACAACATCAGACGCATACAAGGTACAGGCCGAGATGATGATTGGGCAAGCAATGCCACAGTTCAATCAAGCCCCAAATCCATACAACACTATGCAAGATCAGTACAATACTTTGCAACAACCATACAATAATGCACAACCATAGTACAACCTGACACACCTCCAGTATAATATTGCATAGTATAATCAAGCACCATAATACAATGTGCCAAGAGGGGACCGGGCAAGCTATCGAGGAGGAGGACGAGCTAGAGGAGGTTTCAGATGTGGAAGAGGACCAGTCACATGTCACAACTGTTAGCAAACATGACATTACACATGGGAATGCCCACTGCCGCCAGCGACTTGTATGTATTGTCGCGAATCGGATCATGAGACAGAGGAATGTCTAACACTATTAGTAAAGATCTAGGAAATGAGGAACCAGAACAACCAAAATATTCAATGGATTTCAACTGAAGCAAGGGAGGATGTACAGAACATCATTATAGTCACTCGTGGAGGAATGAAAACAAGAAACGACGTAGTCCGACAGGAACCCGCACAAAACCAATGGGTAAATAAGAACACTGACCCAAGGAAGCAGTTCGACACGCCCAAAGAAAAGGAGATGTTTAAGGAAGCTAGACAGGAATTTTAGAAGGTGGACACAACGTCGACTTCCACTGCGCAACCAACCCATGAAGCATTATAATACGAAATGCCGCCATCATTGGATCATACCAACGGAATGCCACCCAAGGGACAAGTAAGTATTGTCAAAGAATTTTTGCAATCATGCATAAAAATGTTAAGTGATCCTTCATCTGTGAAAATATTGCAAAACATCCTAGAGAAATGTAGCAGTGAGATAGAACAAAAGCTAGAACTGAAAATTTCCAATCATCTACACACAAGAAGAAGAAAAGGTAGGGAATTTAGGCTGAATACTAACATTGGGGATTTCAATATGGGAGACATCATACTAGACCTAGGATCCGAAGTGAATGTGCTACCCAAGAAAACATGGCAATGCATGGGAGAGCCAACATTAAGATACTCAAATGTCCAACTAAAACTAGCAAACCAACATAGTGTCCTACAAATAGGGAGACTGAAAGGAGTAACAATATATCTTGATGGAGTGCACACTAAGGCATACTTTGAAGTCATCGAAATAGTATATGGCACAACACCATACCCGACACTACTCGGCCTAGATTGGGCATTTGACAACCAGACCATAATCAACTGGAAGACAATAAAAATGACATTTGAATTCCGAGATTACAGGGTCATAGCACCACTAGACCCATCATAAGAGGAGAGGTTCGTAGAACCCACTTGAATGTACTTAGAGGAGATAGGTTAGTTGTATAGAACAACTGCGTGCGAGGAGGATTACGTAAACCAAACTGCAGATGGGGTACTCAGTTGGCACAACATTACTTCATGCACAACAGATTCATACACCAGGCTAGAAACTGGTAGAAAAGACTAAACAAAGTATCCATGAGTAGATGTGCAAGAATAGACCGCGCAGTATGGTGGATAGGTATAAAAATCAAAGAACCACCCAGTTTCCACGAACTAAATGATTTGGAAACATTCTTGACACAATATGAAGATGAAGTATTAGAGAACCAGAGGCTACTAGCATTGGACTTAGCACTCAAGGACAGACCCGCAAGATGGTGGGGTGCACAAAAAGAGACTATCACAAATTGGTACCAATGTAAGAGGTTACTGTGCACAAGGTTCGATGCAGAATAGAAAAACAACAAACATCGGAGATATGAAGGACTAGGGACACCAGCAAAACACTTGGAGGAGTGCAAAACGCTGTGGAAAATGACACCACTAGAGGAATGGCATCACCACTTTATTCACACTTTAGAGGGCATACCAACAAACTCGTATACAGATCAGGAATTGCGCAAAGGAACTACAACATGGATGACATTGCAACAGAACTTTATTGTCACTTTCTCATTCAAGCATGAGAACCCCAACATAGATGCAGCCCTGAAATGGATCAGAGGAGTCATATTCATTGAAGAACTGGAAATAGAACTTATTACTGAAGAGCAGTAGCGAAATAAGCAAAAATTCAAGTAACTACTATCATGTTACCATGTACAGGATGAAGCACCAGACGAAGATGACCCACGACATTCAGATTGAAGAAGTAGAAGGCAAAAGAGATGTGAAGGTACCAACCATAGAATTTGAAGGTATTTCTACACCAATCAAGGTAAAGAAACTTAACATCAGAAAAACTGAACATCCCAAAATGGCCATCATTGGAGACTACTGGGATGAGCCAACAGTAGAAAGCATCACAGAGTTGTTACACAAGTATAGTGACTTGTTTCCTACAACATTTATAGAGATGAAGGGCATAGCAGGAGAACTAGGAGAGATGAAGATACCTCTCAGACCTTAAGTGAGACCGTTTAGACAATGACCATATAGACTGAACCCCATATATAAACATAAATTTAAAGAGGAGATCGATTGGATGCTCGAAGTCGACATAATCGAACCAGTCGATAAATCAGAATGGATAAGCCCGATGGTCGTACAAGACAAGAAACAAGGAATATGGATTATGATATGCGTTGACTTGAGGATGTTGAATGATGCATGCCTACACGACCCATTCCCTACACCGTTCACGGATAAATTATTAGAGAATGTGGGGGGACATGAAGCTTACTCATTCACTGATGGTTTCTCAGGCTACCATCATATTAAGATAGCACAGGAGGACAAATACAAGACCACGTTCGCAACAGAATGGGGATATTACCAATATACAGTCATTCCATTTGGACTAAAGAATGCACTGGCAATATTCTCCAGAGTGGTTATCACAACATTTAAATAATTCATCCATCAACTTCTCGAAGTATACCTGGATGGTTGGATAGTCTATAGTCTATTGAAAAACCATGTGGAAGTTTTACGCTTGATGCTAGAATGATGAAAACAGTGTCAGATATCACTAAACATAAAGAAATGTATATTTAGAAAACTGTTTGGGATACTATTGGGCCATATATTATGCAAACAAGGGCTATTGGTCGATCTGGAAAAGATCATAGTCATCATTAATTTACCAGCACGAAAAAAAGTCCATCAGCTACAAGCGACGTTAGGACACACAAGATACTACAGGAAGTTCGTCAAAGGATATGCGCAGATCACAACACCAATGGAGAAACTACTAAGAAAGGATACAAAGTACCAATGGAATGATGAGTGTCAACATGGTCTGGATACCCTGAAGGAAAAAATGGTCAGTACACCGATATTAGTATTTCCAGACTGGGGAAAAAAATTCCATGTTCATGTAGATGCATCAGTGATAGCACTTGGAGATATCTTATCACATCCAGGAGGAGAAGACTTGGATCACCCGATAGCATTTGCAAGAAGAAAACTATCGGACTCAAAACATAATTATAACATGACGGAAAGAGAAGGCCTAGATATGGTTTACGCACTGCAGAAGTTCAGACACTACCTATTGGAAAAATATTTTAAGATGTTTACATATCACTCAACCTTAAAATACCTAGTCAACAATCTAGTGTTGGGGGGAGAATCTGTCGATGGTTACTGCTATTTCAAGAATTCGACTTCGAAGTAATAGTTAAACCAGGAAAACTGAATGCAGGACCTAACCACCTATCACAGGTCACACATGGAGAAGAACCCACGAAATTAGAAGACAACTTTCTGGATGCCCATTTATTCTCAGTATAGATTGTTGATGACTACTTCACATAGATCATCCAGTACTTGAGCACAGGTACCGCGCCACAAGAATCTACCACCACGTAGAAGAAAAACCTGGTAGTTCACGCAACCGACTATTAACTGATCGCAGGAAATCTATATAAAATGGGCGTAGCTAGAATTTTACGAAGGTACGTGTTAGAGCAAGAATGACCAAGAATATTAGCAGAAGCCCATGAGGGATTGGCAGGAGGACACTATGCAAGAAAATCTACCATGCAGGGTACTCTACACAGAATATGGTGGCCAATGATTCACAGAGACTCGAAAGAGTACTGTCCGAGATGCAATGTCTGTCAAAGGGTAGGCAAACCCAACAGAAGGGACGAGATGTCGTTACGATCACAAGTGACATTACAGGAATTTGATAAATGGGCAATAGAATTTGTGGGACCAATTAACCCACCAGCCAAAAGAACAGGGGAAAGATACATCATCACCGCGACGGAATACCTAACAAGGTGGGCGGAAGTCGCACCAGTAAAATACTACAGTGAAAAGACAACTGCACACTTCTTATTTGAACAAGTAATTAGTAGGTTTGGGTGCCCAAGAGTTTTGATGAATGACCAAGGCATGCATTTCATAAATAACACCATTAGTGCGATGCTCGAAGAGTTTGAAGTTCACCACCAGAAAAGCACACCGTATCATCCACAGGCGAATGGCATAGTAAAAGCCTTTAACAAAATTCTAGAGAACGCACTAACAAAGATCTGTAACGTCAACAGAGATGACTGTGACCTCAAAGTACCAGCATTATTATGGGCGTATAGGACGACATGAAATAATTTGACAGGGAACACATCATTCAAACTCATCTACAACCAAGAAGCGGTAGTGCCATTCGAATTTTTAGTACCCAGCTTACACGTAGCAGCTATCACACTAATGACAGAACACAATGAAATACAGGAAAGACTGAACCAAATGTTAGCAATGGAGGAAGACAAAATCCTGACAAGATTCCATCAACAAGTGCAGAAGGCCAGAGACAAATCATGGCACGATCGACACATTAAGAAGAACACTTTCAAGGAAGGAGATCTAGTGTTGATCTATGACAACAAATCGTTTAAGCACCCAGGAAAGATGAGAATCCATTGGTTAGGACCATATGAGGTCAAATCTATAACAGATGACAGAGCTGTACAGATAAGAGATTTAGTAGGTGCTGACCTCAGAGGAATGATCAACGGGAGCTCAC